>JAVQJD010028519.1:0-43210 GCA_036023655.1 Nannoperca australis | reverse complement strand
GTGGTTGTCCACCCAACCCCTTTAAAACCCCATTAACACCCCCCCCCCCCCCCCCCCCCTGCAGATGGAAATGGATTGGCCTTTCAATCCAGAAGCTAGGGGATAGGGAAGGTAGCGTCACAAGCCATGAAACAGCTCCTGAGCTCATCACACAATACAGGTTTCTGGAAAACTTTCACTGAGAACCAAATAAACTCCAAGCACATCAGTCAACAAAATGTGTTCAGCTAGTTTTATGACTCCAAAATCTTGCCAACAACTGTTTAAATTAAGGTTTACAAATATAAAAAAGGAAATGTGATTCTACAACTGCATTGAAACATGTCAGCATTAAACAGATTCACATTTGTAGGCACTGACAGCCCATCGAATGCTTTGTTTGTTAAGTCAGATATAGGAAAGGTTGATGTTAAACATACAACTGTAAGAAATCACATAATGAATGGCCATAAGCCAGGAATTGCTACGTAGGTGCGATGTTTAAAACAAAAAAATATCTTAGAGTAATGTACAAACATTAACATAATTACTTACAGCTTTGTTTAGCAGTAGTTAGCCAGTTAAAGATATTTTTTCTAAACAAACAAAGCTCTACGTTTACATTCATGTTTTTTAGGCTTGAGGCCTAACAAACATGTCAAATGCATTTTCTTTCACATAAAACATTGGCAAAGGCAATGGGGCTTCATTTTTAATAAAATGCTGCATAGTTTACAACCATGTTTGCTATCTTGGAGTGTTTCAGTGCATTGCCGGCACATTAGCGTTGGCAGGAACGTGTAAGTGCAAGATACAAACAACACAAGGACACACACATAACACCGCTCCATACCGCTACTAATGGTGAAAATCTTTACAGGGTACATTTCATATTTCTGGTGTGGAGGACACGCGTATTTTAAGTGTTGCTTACCAGATAAGGAAAACAGAAACAGCGTGATGTCTACCTCCCCTCTCTTTCCTGTTGCTTTTTTCTCTTCTGTGCCCTGAGAGCTATATTTTAAGATTTCCCCCGCTGTGCTTCTGCCCTCACTATCAAAGTTGATACAAATAAGCTTGGTATTTTGGTAGCCAGCCACCAACCCGACTCGTAGGTGTGTCAAATTGTTGCTAACTGAGATATACGATCCAGTGCTACATTCACTCCTCCAGCCACAGTATAAGCCCGTCTGATTGTCCCCCTGCTTTACTGTTCTCTCATGCGAATAACGGCGCCGGCACAGTTAAGTGCCAGCACCAGTTTTCTCCTGTTGATGCTTAGAACGTTTTTTTTTTTTTTTGTCTTTTCACTAGCTCTTAAGCATTCACCTCAGAGACATTGATTTAAAGCTTCAAACTCTCCTGTTTAATGTGATTTAATTCACTGCTGTTCTTAAATGTCCTCTCACTGCACAGAAAGTCTGGCTGCTGAGTAAATTAGCTGAAAGTCAATTCTAAAGACTGCAAATAATCTTGATAATCCTAAGTACTAAGTACACAAAATGCTTAGGATATAATTTTTTTTAAATCCACTCTTATATCCAGTGCTCCTTAATGTATATTGGCAAATCATTTCTTTGCTTTTCTTTTTCATGAAGTACATCTCTCCTCATGCCTTGTTTTTATGGTTTTCCCGAACTCTTCTTCTGTTCTTTGCGTTATGATTTGATGATCTATATAGGAAAGTTTATGAATACTAGCCTTTAAACTTTATATCAAGGTTAATTACGGCACCACTGAATTAAATCCCATTTTTGAAAACTGGACCATATTTATAAAGTGAATTATTTTGCCAAATGTACATTTTGGTTGGTCTGTTTTGCAGGGAATGTGTATGGAAATGCGTATGTCCCAGTGTGTTATGATACCTCACTAATTCTATTAACCAAATAGATTACTAAATTTGTGTTGTGTGTGTGTGTGTATACACAAATATTTTTAGATGTAATTTCACCTCCTTACTTTTACAAACTTTTTAAAAAACATTAAAATGTATTACCCTACTATGAATGAAAACAATTAGGTGTATGAAGCATATTTACTCTTAGTGATCATTCTCATCATCTTCTGCTGAATCTGCTGTCCCTGTCCCTCATCTCTCATCTCAAGGCCAGAAGTGGCGCAGATCAACTGTCCAGCTCGGGCTCTCGGAGCTGCCCAAAGAAAACCATTCTGCTCCCTTCTTCCTCCTCCACTTCCTCGCTCTCTCTTCACTCAGAGGTGATGCACAGTATCATGTCTGTTTGTGTCCGTCCACCTCTGCCGAAATCCATGGCAAACCCATCTAGCTTCCTCTTAGCCCTACTCCCCTTTTTGTTCTGTAAAAGCATTCTGTCTCATTATGTCTGCTGTACCTCAGTTTTGACCTCTGCAGTGTGTAGCGTAAATAAAAACTAAACTTATCCCCAAATGAACTTCCTAGAGAGGTTACAGTCTTGTTTGCTTCCCTGTGAGTGGGAAGTGTGTGTTATTATCAAATGAGCTGCTTGTTTTCATGCTATGTTGTTGGGATGTGACCGCTTGTAAATGAATGTAGACTCAAGGGACCGTGGGTAGTTTTGCATTTATTGTCAGAGATTCTGCATAATAAGCTGTTCTCTAACACAACAGTCAACAAGTTCTTTTTTTAAGAATCTGTTTATGCTCGGTGCAAACCAAAGTGTTAATACAGTATATTTGTGTCTGCTCATTTCTGCCTTCAAGCATTTGCGTAAAAATCCAGAGGAAGAGGAACTTGAATACTACGAGATGCCTCTGATATACGGGGTAGAGTAAATGAGTGATTGCATGGAAATGTGTTCAACTTGTCACTGAGCTATCTGTTGTTTGCTGTTGGCATTTTTCTTTTATGAGATAATGGTTGAAATACACAGACTTCTTTAAATCAGGCTTTTCTTTTATATAAGCTACACCCAAAATCACCATTAAGTCTCAATAGATATTCTTTGGCAGGAGTGGAAGTCGCTACACCGGACAGACCCAAGACCAATTCACATACCTGGTATACAGGAGAGGGCTGACCGCCTAATCTCCAAGTTTAAGGGCAAACCTGACAGGCCACCAAAGGTGAACACCATGCATGGACTGTTTGAGAACATGGTTTGCGTTTTATTCGGCACATACATTTCTTAATCTGTTTTAGCATCCTCTTAAGTATAATTCCCTCTTCCAACAATTCCTCTTCTCTCCCTGGAGCCTAAGAAAAAGCCGTCCCGTTTCTTTTTAGAGCAGTGGAATTTGTCCCGCAACTTGACCGAGAACCCTCGTTCACCACTATCCTCTCCTGACTCTTCAAGAAAGGTTAGGTTTTGGTGCTGTGGACCAAAGATTTTGTTTTGCTAGGTATAACTGCTATACAGCCTTACTAACTGCAGGGCATTGCTTTCTTAGTTTACTCACCCGGCCTTTAATTGATCCAGTAATGTAAGTCTGTTAGCTGGAACTATGAACACAATGGCTTGCAAACCATCTTTGGCTTTTACCACAATGACAAGCTTTTTAGAGAGGAGATTTTTTTAAGAAATGTGTAAAATGGCAGATAACTACAATTTCCTACTCCTTGTAGATACCTTTTGTGATTGAATCATCTATTTCTCTGCAGGAGCAAACAAGGCCTCTGCAGGCTGATGATCAAATGCCCTTATATGTGCTTAGTATTCAGGAAAGGGCTGAGCAACTTGCCTCACAGTTTGAAGGCAAGCCAGTTGGACCACAGGTGAAATTTCTCTGTTAATGCAGAAAACTGATTATCAGGCTAATATGTATACATGTTGATAAAGGAACACAGGTTTTTGGGAGACTTCCCCTGCTGGTAAACTTTACATTTTTCGCAACAGACGCTAAAATCATCCATGTATCCCCAGTAGGTTGTTGACACTGTTGAGGTTAAACTAGTGATTGCAAGTGGGGAGCATATAAATAATAACTGGTAGAATGGTTAGTGAATGGAAAATGATTAGTGGTTTTGTGGAGATGATGGATACAATTTGACACAAAACAATACAAGTTTCTCTCTTTATGTAGTTAATGGACAACAATGGGAGACTTGCGTGGCAAACCTAGACTGCAGAGGAGATGGCTTTGTCTATTTTAAAGTTTAGTTAAAAAAAAACTTATTTTCCTAAAAGAGATCTGAATATAAACTATTTGAAAATACATTTGGTAAAAACATAAGGAAGAATTACAAAATGTTATCTTAATAGTGCTAGCTGCCTACACTTGATACATTTATGCTAAAGCGTTAGCATAAAATATAAGGTAGAATGACTTGGCTTGCAAAAAAAACATGAATAATTTTGATGTTTGAGTCAAGTTCAAGTGATGTGCAGACAGGATTAATATTATTACTAGAAAGGAGAAACTTTAAAAAACAGGATACATTGAATAAAAATTCAATTAGACTACTATTAAACTAAATTAGAAATAGCAGTGTAAGCATACAATTACTCAGCAATATGTGCTAGCGTGTTAGCAAAGAATACGAGAGGAAATTAAACAGACCAACAGGCAAACAAAATTTAGTCTAACGGTTTTATTTCAGAAAATGATGTGAAATGGGACATTTTTAAAACATCTACTGATAGAAGTTCAATTGTTGGATTAACATTTTTGAAACTTTTAACCACTCTTCTCTCTCCCTCCTTTTTGTGGAGCCAAAGAAAAAACCCTCACATTTTTTTATGGAGCAATGGCACTTGGCCCGAGCCCAGCAGTGTCCCCCTGTTTCTCCCCCCTCCTCCTCCGACACCTTGAGACAGGTAGTCATTTCCCACCTGAAAGGAATACAGTGTGGTGACACTAACACACTACACCTGCACTTGGACGTTGCGTTGTCTCACTTAGTTACAGAAGTTGCTTAACACGACTTAAGCTCACCGGAGACTTGCTTGAAAAGCTGGCTGCTTGTTGTGTATTGTTATGTTAAGTATTAAGAAACTAATTTGCAACTTGTTGCTGTAATTGTTTACAGCGGTTGTTATGATTAGCATGTGGGTAAGTAAGGCAAGGCAGCTTTATTTATATAGCACATTTCAAACACAGACGCAATTCAAAGGGCTTTACATAGGCAAAGAAGACATAATAAAATTGTAAAATAAAATGACATTTTAAAATGAGATCAAATAAAGTAATCAGTCTTTGTGAGTGTGACTCTATCTGAACAAATCTCAAAATAGTCTTAGCTGGGGTGTGCTTTAACTCAATTATAATTGATATGATAATTAGTAGTGCCAAAGGAGACCCTAGTAGTTGTTTTGGTTAGGAAAAGTAGCTTGGCAGCAAAAACCTCATCTAGTGTAATTCCCATGTTGACGAGCACAGTTCCAACTGTAGCGGAGTAACAACTTTGCAATGCCGTGAGACTGCAGCACAGTGACGCATGCTCAGATCTCATCCACAGTAATAGTTAGCAAGGCTTAGATTTGCCTCATATTGACCTCAATTCTTCCCCTATAGCTTTTTTTGAGTTTTAATAGAAACCTAATCCTGGTGTAGATTATTTCAGGATTTAATCTAAAAATGGTTTTATATGCTGACTTCTCCCTGAGTTCAGATAATAACAAACCAGTTTGAATGATCCCTTTCAGCATTTTCCTTTGTTATATTAATTGATAGAATAGTAATACAACAGGTGTGTGTGCGTGTGTGTGTGTGTGAGAAAAATGCACGAGTGCTTTACTTGAGTGTGTAAGTACATATAGTAGTCTTCATGAACAGTGGTGTTACAGAAACACAGATCCACTTAGTAGCTGTTGTCTTTCAAAATGCTGAAGTAGTTGATCGCTTTTTTTCCTGATGTCCTAAATCCAATAATGCTCTTTGTTGGTAAGTAAATAAACAGTGGAATTATTTGTTGAGTTTTTTATGAGCTATATTTGGTTTTGCAGCTAGTTGGGGGCTGCCAAGCACATCTAATCAATTGATCAATCAAGCATGGAAACATTGCTTTGTCATTTCTGCCAGACTCTTGTTTGTTAAGAGCTATGTTGGAGCTCTTGTTGCTATGCCAAGTGGTCTCCTTACACACTCCTCCTCACCTCTTATCTCTGTTTTTTATCTTTATCTTTCTTTTTCATCCATCATTTTCTAATGTTTGTCCACCTGTCTCCCCCACCCCATTGCTGTTGGTAGCGCTATGTAAGGATGTACACAGGCGGAGTTAGCACATTGGCTGAGCAGATAGCCAATCAGCTTCAGTCTCAGGACGATCCTAAGCCCCTACCTGAAAAGAGGGATTTGGTAAGCATGCTGTCCCGGGGGTAGAAGGCACGTGGCTGCACAGATAAAAGCTTCACTTGCAAGAGAGTGTTGTTTCACACGATGATGTGTTGTTGATAGATTGTTTGTGTGTGTTTAGTTTTCTGTCACAGTTTAACCTCGATCCGTCTCCCTTTAGCTGTAGAGTGTGTTTGCTCAACAAGTAAATGCAGTTGGGGATACTGTTGTGTTTGTAGATAATTTCAGCGATGATCCCCATTGGTACTGATAAATAACCATTGATTTGCTCTGTTGTGGTATTGTTGTTTGTATTTTTGTATTATATTATAAAGTATCTTATTACCCAGCATACATCGACAGTGGCCTTGTGTGTGAGCTTGTGGCTGGATGTCCACTAAATCTTTGATGGATTTGACTCATCTCTCGTATGTTTTCATTTTAATGAATTTTTTATTAAAACTGATCAATGCTCTATCTGTCCACAGGGCTCCCTCAGAAAAGAGTTCCCGGTCAACATTGGCGGCAGTGATGTGTGCTTCTTCTGCCGCAAGCGTGTGTACGTGATGGAGAGGCTCAGTGCAGAGGGGAAGTTCTTCCATCGCAGCTGCTTCAAGTGTGAATACTGTAGCACCACACTGCGACTGTCCTCCTATGCCTTTGATGTGGAGGATGGTGAGACTAACATCAGTATAATTTTTCTTTCTGATTGTTCCACTGATGTCCCATCTGTCATGAAGTTCCTAAACATCAGCTGCAGCTAAATTAATTGAAGTTATCTTGACACTGCAATAAAACGTGGGCTAAAATCGAACCAAAACATTCGGAATAAAGAACAAATGTAATCGAGAAAAGAATCACATCAGTCTACGCATTTTAAAACCACCATCTGTAGAATTTGAAGATGTGCGACTTTGGTGCTGTACAGTGCGGAGACGCAGATGAATGAGCTGAAAGCAACACAGATGGCTTCTCCAGAAGTTTCCAGAGGCTTGTCTCGTTTTTGTACAGACCCAAACGTATGCCACCAACATTTGAGTGGTGCTATAACCACATGAAATTGTTACATTACATTGATTTGACCCCAGAGTCGAGGGCAGTCTCATGATTCCATATTCTTCCTCTCTGGGAGGTGACATCTATTGTGCTCAAGGACAGGCAGCAGATTGTTCGTTGACACAGAGTAGCTGTTTTTCAGAGTTAGCTGTGGGACTAAAACCCACTCACGGTCTGAACTGGTACAGAAAGGAAGCTCTTTTTTTATTCTAAATGACAAACATGAAGTCCACTTCTGCAGAACAGATGAAGCCTAAGGACTCTGTGAGGTGACATTTGCAGAATATGCAGTGCACTTATTGATTTATGTTTTTAATCTACTTGCTTATGTGCTGACTGTCTCCTTTTATCTTGCAGGGAAATTTTACTGCAAGCCCCACTACTGTTACCGTCTGTCTGGCTATGCTCAGAGAAAGAGGCCTGCTCCCTCCCCTGTTCCAATCACTGCTAAGGTACCTGTTTTTTGTTTACTAGTTGAAATCCTGGTGGAAATCAGGCTTTGCTGGCAAATAATGACGAAATTAATTGTTTGGTTTATCTTCAGAATACAGTGCTGAGGCAGGGGCACAAGGGCTAAAATTTTTCCCACTTATTAGCCTTTATAGGGAAGGAATCATTTTATCCTTTAACTCTTTGTTCTTGTGCTCTGGTTGAAATAATCTGTTTTTCTACTTTTTTTTGTAGGAGAACCAGGCGCCCCAAACTCCTACGGCGACCGTGGATGCCCCTGGAAGAGCGATGGCAGCTGCAGCCCCCTCGCTCGAGCTCCAGCCCTCAGGTACCCTACTTTCCTCTCTTGCTGTGGTGGCTGCGCCCTGCCGTCTGGCCATGGGCGTGGGAGTCCCGCTGCGTACCCTCTGCCGCACACTCTCCTGGACCTGCCACCAGGTGGCACACAACCCCCTAGACTCTCCCTTCCTTTGTACCTACTGCATCTACCTCTTCTGCTGTTTCACCATAAATGTCCTGCTCAACCTCGTCTAGCATGATTCTCTTGTCCCTCCTTTTTTCCCCCCCTTCCTTCCTTCCTTCCTTTTTCTCTTTGCCGGCTAATGTGAGTGGGATTGTGTAGATTTAGCTGATTGTGTCGACTCACTGAGCCTGTTCGTGAGTTCATGTAAATCTTGTGACTCTTCATCTCAGTGATTGATTCGTGTCTTGAAGATGCAGCATTCATTCTGCTTCTGTTAGCAGACATTTTATGACTTGGGATTGGCCGAGACAGTGAGGCAGCGTTCTGGCAGTGTAATTTTAGAAGCGAATGGTGCATCTTAAATTTTTTTTCTTGGCTTGGAAATTAAAAAACAGTTCCTGATCAGCTCTCCAGGCAGCAATATTAACCATTTGTTTAACAGCTCACAGTTCTGATTTTATTATGAGATGTGGCAGATTTCTCAACTCTTATTTTTAGTTACAATTTGGCCTAAAGCAATACATGTATACACTCTAAATTAATTACACAAGCATGATTTTGGCCTGCCTGTGTTTTAATGAAGAGCCAAGCGTTTTTCTTTTGTGATTGTAACCTCTAGTGGCCTGTGACTGCTCTCTCTTAGCTCTACCTCCTCCGGTGTGATTCTTTTAGAGCCTGCTTTGTGATGTGTTTCTTTCTCTCTGTAAGCTGTTCTGCACATACAGTACCCCTTTTACTGAAATTCACCACACTGTAATCAAGTGCCTGTATCAGTGCTTTTGTGAGCTTTACTTTTCCCCCTCCTATCAGAGCAGCTTAAAACTGAGAGCTCTACTAGTGCTTGAATTAGTGCTTGTGATTGGTTCTCTTGTGATTCTCACTCTTCTGTTGGACCTTCTCGGCTGCCCTGTCTTCCTGCATCCCTTAACCTCTCACCCCTGACAGATTGTTTGCTGCTTGGGACCTTGTGTTTGCTCAAAATAGTACTTCTTAGGTACATTAATTGCATAGCATCTTTGATAGTTAAATATAATCAATGTGACTAGAAAGAGCTTGATGGAACAGGCTGGTAGGATTCACGGAAACAGAACAAATGGAACTAAGTTTAGGCCTGCTGCATTGTGTGGCAAGTGTAGTGTTATGAATTAAAACAAAACCGTTACTCATTACAATTAGCATATATAACACTAACATTAACTAAATTAAAGAATTACTTTCATTATTAAAAATGGGACATGGAAAAATAGTATTACAATAACCAATAAATACACATAATTCTATGTGTTTAGGGACAAAGAATCATATCATAGTGTTTAAGTTAATCAGTCTAGACTACATGGCAATGGGAAGTCGAAGTAAAACCTGTATCTTTGGATTATACATTAGAGTATAACTTTTATTTAATCACTATTCCTAGTATTTTAGTAATGTTCCTGATACAGTTAATAATGTTTCTTATTTAAAATATTGAAGATACATATGAATATAATGTAAAGCTGAAAAACTGTGCATATTGCGTTTGTGAGGTTGCTTTAGCCCTTTCATTTCAGGGTTTGGTTCACCAACAAAAAGGAATTCATTGTAGCCGTTTGACCACATTCCTCATCCACACAACAAAACATATGCTGCAGGATCAAATATCACACATTCATTATCACACCCATCCTTCGTTAGTGGGATTTATACGAGGGTCATTGCTTATGGGATTTGTCGTTTTGGCCTAATTAAAGGACTGGAGAATTGGAGTCCAATCTCTGCTTAAGTGAGTGGAAGTATGTATAGTATAATGTGTAAAATACTAATTTTATTGATCCATTCCACTTACCTTTGCTAACACCCAAGTACATTTGAAAGACAAATTTCAGAAAACAAGTACAGTTTTAAGATTTGCTTCTCAGGATGGGAAAAAGGCAAGGCACCAACCATGTACCTATAACTGTAGTATGACAGAAATATTTTAGAGTGTTTTAACTTATTTGTGTTTGTTGATAGTATTTGCTGTAGGAATATAATCTAATGCAATAAATTCAGTTATAGATCTTAAATTGGTGTGTCCTTGTCAGTTTGTCCTTTTTTAAAATACACAGTTGCTGTGGTATAGTGGGTGTAAATGAGAATAAGTCATTTACCAACAAATGTGTATGGAAATGCACTCGTTTCACTGTTGGATGTGTGATGGATTTGATACTACTTGGCTGATATGTTCACACGCAAACATTGTCTAAATTTGTAGCTATAATCAGGGTAGTTTTCACAGATGGTGACACTACATTTGTTTTGGTCAGGTTCATTTCCACAGAGCGATAAATACAGTTAAAGGCTTAAACGTGTCCTTTCAATCAGTCCTGCATGGCTCCTGCACTGCAGAGGGTTATGTTCAATGCCTCCCCTCCTCTCTACTGTTGCACCTACCTAATTCTCAGTTGCATTTGTTTTTGTGCTCTCTTTCCTCTGGCTTTTTACCTCCAACCTGACGCCCACTCTGATGTCATCATTTCACCTGCCGTCTCCACCTCATGCTCACTTGTCAACCCCAGTACCGGAGGTCAACGGCCTGCAGGAGCCCAGCCTAGCTAAACGCCTGCGGGGAACTCCAGAGCGCATCGAGTTGGAGAACTACCGCCTGTCCTTGCAGAGGGAGGAGGAGATGGAGGAGGTGCCGGAGGAGACGCTGGCAGAACACAACCTCAGCAGTGTGCTGGACAAGGCCACCGATGCTGACCTGGGCTCCAGGTAAGAGCATACAAATGTGCAAAGATGTGCTTTTTTTTTATGTCTTAACCATGCTGAATTTTGGGATTTCAAATTTTCTGAAATGACGATATTGATTGTTGGAGCTGATCGTTTCTTGGAATGTTTCTAGTGGGTCAAATACACTTGATAGCAAAGTCACAAAAACAAGAGGTCCTTATTGTCCATTCCTCATTGTCTACTTGAGTGTTAGTGATATGAACAACTTTCTCTACTACCTCTTCAACTAACATTTTTATTATTAATTTAATCTATTGATTGTTTTATAGATTCATCTTTTCATTATTAGGTCTATAGAAAATAAGTAAAAAGGTGATATCTTTAAAATCACCCAAAGATATGCACTTATGTTGGAACCAGGGGATTTTTCTAAGTAAAAAAAATGGTCAGACTTGTTCAGTCAAATACTATATTAATACACTATACTAATATTTTTCTTGTTCTAACACTTTACTGGGACTCCTCTGCTTTTCAACAGTAGCTCAGAGTCAGACATGGAGGAGGAGGATGAGCAGGAGGATCAGGACCAGGAGGAGGTGGAACAGCAAGCTCTCAGCCCCTCGGACCTCGGCGGCGTTCCCTGGAAGGAGGCGGTAGAGCTCCACGCCAAGCTTAGGGGCGAGGAGGGAGAGGGCGACGGCGAGGCTCTGGCAGACGCAGTCAGCAGAGATGGGGAGGTAGATGAAGAGGAGGATGAGGAGGAGGATGAAGATGAGGAGGAAGAAGATGATGAGGAGTCAAGCGATGGTGAATTTTTTTTTTCACTCTTGGTGTGTTGGTGTATGTTAACACCCAGTAGTGTCTAGACTCCATTTGCCCTGTTCAAAACTCCACTTGCTTTTTGTCAAAATCTGTTTCATGTGAAGTTTCACTGTCTCAAACATTATTTTCCTCATCCTCTGCTTCTTTCCACCTTTTCCATCCCCTCCTCTTCATTACTTCCCCCTATGTCCACTGTGTATGTATGTGCGCATGTACATGTGTATCTATTTTTTTGTGTGTGGCCTCTGTCTCCCCCTGCTGGCAGAGGGGGATTACTGCCCCTGGAATAGAGAGCTCCAGTCAGGCCTTTGGCTGGAGAAGTACCTCACAGACGAAGAGGATGTTGGTACATTTAAAGGTAGCAGCAGAAGTGCCTGTGGATGCGTTTGCAGTAACTTTGAGTGTGATATATAATCCTGGCTGGTTTGGGTTTCTTTTTCAAGGATTTCTTCAGTAAGAGTGTGGCTTTTACTTTTTAGTTGTCTTTGTTGTTATTTTGGTTTGTTGGTTACATTTTTGTTTTTAAAGGATTTTTGTGTTTATAAGTGTTTCTTTTAAAGAGCTAATGTGAGTCTCATCCCATTTTAATCTGCTGTTTAATACCTCTGTTTTTGTAAATGGGCTTTAATAAACTAACCTGATAAATGTCAGAAATATTTGTGTTTCCCCCCTAGGCACAGTTTGGTTTGATATTGAGGGGCAGAATTGTTCTGTTCAACAAATGGATACTATTTCTTTCTTTAACCTTATATCTAACTGTTATGCAGTGTAATGCATGCAGCCTCCCTCTACCTCGCTGCTCTGGTGATTTTTTATTTTTGCCACTGTATTCTAACTGTCTCTCTGCCTTCTCTCTTTCATTTTTGTCCTGTCTTTTCCCTCCTCTGTTCCTCCTATGTTTCTCTGCCTTTCCTGCACAACTGCCTTCAACTCTCTTTACCTGTCTCTGATTTCTTGGTCCACACACAACTTCACTACAACCCCAAAAACACAACACCTGCACTATATGCTGACACCCTCATTTAGCCAGGAACCTACAGATCCAACAAGTCCTGCAGCCTGTGGATCCCCAGGTCATTCCAGGTTTGGTGAGAACCCACCTGGACTCTGAGGGAGACAAGGATGGCCAGCCGGCCTCTGCCTCCCAACTCTCCCAACCCTCCGAGCTCACGCAGCCCTCCTCCACAGGTAACCCAACCAGAGGAGCTGAACACCTGGGAAGGCTTTGCTGGGCGAGTCCCAAATTGTAGGCATCACGGGGTTAAGGATCAGGGCGTCTCATTTTGCCAGTGCGACTGCTGCTGTTCTGTTTGTACGTCTGTGTCTGCGACAGGAGGAGCCACCTCCCCCAACTAACCCCCTTGTTTTTAATCATTTCTGATTTTAGTTTTTGACATTTTAGTCACGCTGCTTTTTGTTTTCTTGGAATGTCTAATTTTGTGTTCAATCTTTTAATTTGTCGTTCAGAGTCGCTGTTGGTCCCCTGGGGTGACTTTTAAGTTCTTCAACCACATCCCAGTGCACCTTTTAACCCCCTTGTCAATCATTTTGATTTTGTTCTGCTTTGTTCTGTTGTGTTCTGCTATGTTCTTTCCCATGTGTCTAATTACTTTACTGTTATTTCCCTGCCACCTATCCCTCGTTGTTCTGTATCTTCTGGTTTGAACGTAGCCCCTGCCCACACATCCGCCCGACACGAGGCAGTGAGAGTCTGGTTGGAGTCCATGTCTGGAGGTAGCACAGACTTAAAAGGGATCATGACATCCCATATTAGACTCGTACTCTATCTGTCTATCGGCTGGCCTTTTTTCCTGGAGCATGAGGAAACACGTGCAGAGACCAGAAAACTCACAAGCATGCTTTCTGTAAGGCTGTCACTCTCAAGGAGTTCTGCTCTCCTGGGGTCAGATCAACACCTGTATTTCACCTTTCGCTTCCCAAACTCTCATCCAACCCTTCCAAAATATGTATTTTCTTGTTACTCACATAACATTGTACTGCAATGTAATGTATTCCATAGACAGATAGACTGTCAAGGCTTGAAAACACACCACAGTTTATTGCCATGATGTCACGTGTGACGTATCTCCTGATGCTGTTATTACATTTTTGCTTTAACACTTGTGAACATGTCTAACACAGTGAATGGCACTTGTTCTTGGACAAAGTTCAGATAATGAGGCTGTTGTGGTACTTTATCAACTGTTTAAACCCTTGTATGAATAAAATGAGAGTCCCACACCTTATTTGAATTCATAGGCAGCACTTGTGTTCTGGGTTAGAAGCTCAGTAAAGATCTCCTTGTGCTCAAACCCACAAGTTCTTTCACTATGTGCACTCACCTCAACAATGGCTTATTTAATGCATTTAGTAGAGGGGACTTTTAAATTTGTGATATTATTTCATCCCAGTTTTAGTTTACACAAGGGACTGCTGCTCATCTCTTAACCAATGTCATTAACATTTTGGTTCTGCTTTTGCTTGGTTCAAATGTCATCTGTTTGCTAATGTAAAAATGGATAGCTGCATGTATCCATTTACTAATGCTACTCTGTGTGGCCATCCTTTGTTTACATTTATTCACAGACCTATTGTACATGATTTAACTTTTATGCAAAACTAATATATTATTTTCTTGCCAGAAAACTTCTCTTAAAGCTGCCCTCCGAAAAACAAAAAGGATTTTGGTTTGAAAGGCTTTTCATCGTTTTTCAACCTTTAATCTTTTTTTCTTAGAACTGCGCTCCACTCTTCAAAATTGGTCTCGATAGATTTTTTTTTTTCATTAAGCAATCTCTGGTGCTTCTTCTTTCTTTTATTTAGCCTGCAGTGAAAATGTCTGAGAAAAGTTCTGTTAAGGTTAGGTTGTTATGAACTAAAAATAAAAAGGTTGTCGAATGTGTAAACTCGAGACTCATTTTTGTGCCATTTTTTGTCATGCCAGAGCTCTGTGAGGATGATGATCTGGAAGCAGAAGCAGACAGTGCAGATATGGAGCCTGGTACAGAGATGGATCAGGGTGAGCAGTCAAAATAATACAAATTATACAGAATCCATCAATTCTTTCACAAAAGTTTTGGTTCGTGTAGCCGTCTGCTCCATTACAATAAAAGTATAAAAATAATTGAAGTTATATACAGAAAGCTGTGTAACAGTTTAATATTTCATAATGTGTTTATATTCCAGATGACATCCCTTCAGATGCAGAAGCTGAGGCTCGATTGCATCGGTCAGAGCGTCCTGAAGTTCCTCTTGAGGAAGACAAGAAAACAGAAAGTCTGAGAATGACCTCCAGTATTGGTACCTGTCACTAATAATGCCTCAATAATCACTAAGATTATAATTTTATGTTTTACATAAATAAAAAGCAGTACCATTTTTGTTTGTGTGTTCAGAACCATCCAGCGTCAGCCCCATGCAGAAAGAAGATGTTGTTCTTTCACCACTCAAACCATCTCCAGGGCCTGAAACACAGGTGAGACAAATCCACGCTTCTCAAGTTGAAAGGATGTGATGTTCGTTTTGACTAAATCCTGATCATCTTCGTTACTTTTCCAGATACCTCTGGTGAAGTCTCCTGGCACTTGCTTTTTCTCAGATCCATTCATACCTGAGGAAACCAAGAAGACAACTCTGTCTCCTTCTCCGGTCGCCAGGAGCCCACTTAGCTCTTTGCCTGTTCCAGTTCAGGATCCTTCCTCTGTCCCTTCACCTACTCTTGCTGCTGCTTCCCCCATCAATGCCCTTGGCTCACCTCCTCCTGTTTCACCCACCAAATTACCCATCGACTCTCCAGGCAAGCCGGCCATTGAGTCACCTGCAAGATCACCCGTCAGATCCCCTGTCAAGTCACCTGTTGGCTCCCCAATCCGCTCTCAGCCTATCCCCCTGCCGGAGACTCACAGGCCTAAATCTCCTGTCTACCCTCATCATTCAAGTTGTCCTCTTACTGACAACCCCCTCTCCCCAATCTGTGCTCAGCCTTTGCCCTGCCAGGAGCCCTCGTCCCCGCTCACCTCGGACTCTCCCGTCAGAACTCAGCCTGTCCCTGCAGTCACTTCGACGCCAACGACCAAAACAGACACGGGCACACCTGAGTCCTCGAAGTCCATCGATTCCTCAACAGAGGAAACTAAGAAGGCAGATATCATTGAGGAGTTCTGGTTAAAGAGTGCTGAGATCAGGAAGAGCCTCGGTCTGTCTCCTTTGGACCGCAGTAGTAAAATCTTGGAGAGGAGTGTTGTTAATGCTTCAACGCAGGACTGCACCCCTGTTAAGACACAGTCTCCAGAGGTGTCTGAGGAACAGAAGCCTGCTTTTACTGGCCGCGCTGTCATTCGCAGACTCAACATCACTCTTGAGGGCCAGGTCATTACCCCCATTGCTCCTGTGGAGCACAAGAGTAATGGCTCTGATAAGAGGGACCTCAGCAGCAGCTCTGGCTTGGGATTGAATGGGAGCATGGCCACAAGCCAGACAGCAAACAGTGATAGCTACAACACGTCTGACTCCACCATGCTCACCCCGCCCTCCAGCCCACCGCCACCTGTGCCTGCTAATCAGTCTCCAGCCGTGCTGAGGCAGCAGAGACACCAGGTGTCCTGGAGCAATGGGAAAGATAAACCTCCATCTGAGCGTGCCAAAGAGCCAGCAAAAACAAAGAGTCCAATTCCTGCACAGAGAACACAGCTGAGCCCTGTGTCTGCACCCAAACCTGCACCCAGGAAAGTCTGCTCCCCTCAGGCAAATCCAGAAACAACTCCAGTGGTCGTCATGAGGGAGAAGAAGAAGAAGCCGCGGCCGGAGGAGGTGAGGAAGTCATTTGTGGAGACGGTGGAGGAGATTCCGTTCGCTGATGATGTGGAGGAGACTTACGATGAGCGGACACCAGAAACGAGCATGAACAAGTATTATACTCCACCCACCAGCAAGCCCAGCAGGGACAAACCGCCGCTGCATCTGGCTCTAGCAATGGAAAATGGTAAACCCAATATCCCTGTTAACCCAACCTCTGAGAATCGGAGGGCAACTCAATTCTCCCCAGAGGCCAAGGAGATCGCTGAGGAGAGAATAAGGGCCAGAGAAAAGTTTGTCAAAAGCCAGGCTCTGAAAGACGCCATGGCCAAGCAGCTTAACAAAATGAAAGAATCCGACGTAGACAAGGGTGCCTCACCTAAAGTGGCCTGGAATGTAACCTCAGATGCTGCTGGAAAAAGTAAAAAGTCAGCCGGATCTCCAAAGGCGTCAGCCGTGAAAGTTCTGGAGTCGAAGAAGGCAGAGACTATACCTGAGCGTTTCTTCAGCAGTAACAAGAGTCTAGACAGCTCAGTGGCTTCGTCAGACGGCTCATCTACAAGCAAGAGCAAGAAACGGAGTTCCCTCTTCTCGCCGCGCAAGAATAAAAAGGAGAAAAAAGCCAAGAACGACAGCAGCAGGCTCTCCGGTACAGACGAGACACCGCCCAAACACAAGTCACTGTGGAAGGCCGTCTTCTCAGGGTACAAGAAGGACAAGAAGAAGAAGGATGATAAATCATGTCCGAGCACGCCATCCTCGAGTTCCACCACTCAGGACTCTGGGAAGAAGAAAACGTCACCTCTTGGGAGATCATCAGGTGAGAATGGTGACCAAATACAGTTCTTAAATGTTATGTTTCTAGGAAAAGTATCAAAGAAATTTCTGTCTTTGCTCATTGTTTGTTACAGACTTGAAATCACGCAGAAACTTGAGCTTCTCTGAGGACTCAGATCTGTCCTGCGATGATGTTCTAGAGCGGTCCTCCCAGAAGTCAAAGGCAGATGTGAGTAACAGTAGATTCAATTAGACATGTCACATCTCTGGCATCAGGTATTTAGGCACGTATAGCCCCGCAAAGCCTATCTAAGCTCATTTTTAATAAGCTGTTTGATAAGACATCTGCAAAAGTTACAAAACTGCAAACGGACAGGCTTACCGAGGCTAGACGTGTCCTCACCACATATTGCATCCATTTTTGCTTTACTTACTTAAAGAAAATAAAACATTTTCCATTAAATAATTTCTTCCACTCCCAGCGGCATATGGACATCTTTGACCTAGTATCAGGCATACAAAAGGAAGCGATAAAGGAGGAGAAACTGGAGAAGGAGAAAAAGAGGGAGTTAAAGGAAAGAAAGAGGGTGAAAGAGAGGCTTAAAGAAAGAGAGCGGGGAAAAGAGGTTGATCGAGAAAAGGAGAAAGACGATGAGGAGGTATTGTGCAGAAGGGGCTGAAAGTATTTTGGATTTCATATATAAATCATTTTGTATTGCTAGAATGAAGAATGTTTGCATTTTTGGCCTCAGGTGACCTCAGAGCAATCCCTGCACCCAATCATGAAAAACACACATATTCAAGGTTTTCAGCACCACAATATGACATGTTAAATGCACATCATAATGATAAATTGACCAAAATTACTGAACGAGTACATTTTTCAAAAGGCTGGATTCATCAAATTAGCTGGTTGCATAGAGGCTCTGCAGAGATTCACCACACAAAACCCACATTTCTATAGCACAAGTTATTTTATTTGAAACCATTTTCATTCATTTTGTTTGTCTGAAATTCTAAATACAAAATGATTGTCTCCACTGCTGCTCTGTGTGTGTGTTTAGATAGATACAGTCAAGTTCAGGGCCAAAGGCATGAGTTTGTTAACTATTATAAACGCATTTAAAATAAACTGGAACACACTCCTGTTTTGTTTTCTTCATTTTGACGGCATATATGAAGAAAGAATTGACATTTTGGTCTTCTTCAGTATAATGGATCTGAATTTGGACAGTAGCAGAAGGTTAAAGCTGTATCATGCCTGCCAGGCCATGTGCTGTTCAATAAGAGCCCACAGGAATCTAGTGACTAGTTGCTGTTGGTGTGTTTCTAGTTTTCCAGTGTATTAGATGTGTTCTTGTAGAGAACACTAGACGTATTGAAAACAACAGACCTGTCTTGCTGTTTTAGGGTAAGACGGGTCTCGTGAATCCTTGGTTAGAATTTGAAAACTTTTCTAATGTGATTGATTGTTTTGTTTGACTAATTTCTAATTAACATAGGTGTGTAAAATGTCGCTGCACCCTGCCATATTTGTTTTTGGTGTGGGATATTAACATTGCCTGTTTTGATTGTACCAGCTATAATTATTTCACTTTTTTGTTTTATTTGGACCAATTTAACATAATCATTAACCCATTTAATCATATCATCTGTATCATGTTTGTTTCCTCCCTTTTTTGTTTTGTCTTCCCCAAGTCTGTTTATGTACCTCACGCACTGGCGTTCAAGAGATCATACGCCACAAAGGTAGTATTATATACGTTCCCATTGATAACCCCGCCCCCACGTCCACCACCCCCACGCCTCCGCGCATGTGCCGGTTTACTGTTATAACACCTTACGTGCATCTGGCTTAAAACTAACTGTCCTCTCTGGCTGCATGTGACAGTCGCAGCGCAGCGCCCACTCACTCACTGCTGGATATCCACTCTGATAAAACTTTCATGGCTCACTTTCTTGGTCACAATGATACCTCTGCATCTCTTGATATCAGGGGCTGTTCCCTTCTGACTGGTATGATATTAACCTGCCTACCTGTCACTGTTTTTACTCCAGTCTGGCAACTGAAATAACTTTGACGCGTTTTTCCTCAGTATTCTTCTCTCTTCCTCCTGATTTATGCCAGCTTTTTTATGTCCTCACAAGTCAGCTAATAGGGGAAACTCCTCTGCTTTATACTCATACTGTATGCTTAGTATTATTACTATTATTATAGAAGATTTTAT
Source organism: Nannoperca australis (assembly GCA_036023655.1). Lineage (NCBI taxonomy): Eukaryota > Metazoa > Chordata > Actinopteri > Centrarchiformes > Percichthyidae > Nannoperca > Nannoperca australis. The sequence goes on along the minus strand of JAVQJD010028519.1, from coordinate 23,737 downwards.
AATGTGACGAGGGATGTGAGAACTGCAGTGAAGTTGATACATTTGTGGTGTTTCTAGCTACCATACCTTGAGACTTTAATTAATAGGCTTAGAGAAACCTGTTGATGTAGAAAGTGAAGTTTTAAATATTCCAAGCTAGATTACAGTGTGCTAGTCAATTTTGTCCCTCACCTTCTACAAGATCCAGTCAGTTTTCCCTCTCCTCTCCTGTTCAGTTTTTCTAGAGGGCCAGGGCCCCATAGAGGCAACTCTGTATATTAGCAGCTTGCGAATGAGACTTCTCTGACCTATGTTGTTGTTGTTATTACACCAGAAAACCTACACAGAGGAAGAGCTGAATGCCAAGCTGACACGAAAGGTCCAGAAAGCTGCCCGACGACAAGCCAAGCAGGAGGAACTGAAGAGGCTGCACAGAGCCCAGGTAACTGAGCTTGGTGACCCTCTGACTTTTCCTCTATTATTGCAGTGAGTTTGACACTTGAGGTTTTGAAAGAAAATCCCCTAACTTTTCATTTCATCAGGACGAAGGTTCAGTTTGTCCAAAACTGTGACAGCCTAAACTGTCTTTAGGTGCTAATTAGGAAATGTTAGCAAGCTAGCATGCTCAACTAAGATGGTGAACTTGCTAAACATTCTACTTGCTAAACATCAGCATATTAGCATTTTCACTGTGAGCCTATGTTAGTGTGTTGATGTTAGTATTTGGGGTCTGTATTGTGTGTTGTATGCTGGAGCTACATTAGTATTGTTGTCCTGTTTTTTTTTTTACTTACCATACTGTCACTCTAATGTGACTCAACCCTCTTGGAGTGCAGCCAAATCTATCCTTTGGTTAGAAATCCACTCTGATTGATGTTGTTGTAACTCTGCAGTCAGGTTCCCAGTCCACTGACTCAGCACTAAGCCACAGCTGAAGTCTCTTCTCCTGGAGCTGGGGTTAGCTGGCCTGAATTTTGCTTAATTTGTTGTGGCTTTTTAGTCTTCAGAATCCAAACCACGCTTCTTTTTCAGCTCCTGTTTCTGCGTGGCACTGACAAAGGAAGCACTGATGAAGGAAGTTGGAGTCTGGAGGGGTGGGGGACATTTAAATTAGGCTCGTTCTGCCTATTTTATGCATCTCTCATACTACCCCTTAAAATATCTTTACCCACATTAAACCAATTGTCTAAATATTCACCACTGATCTGGTGATTAAGTAGTCTCCACTAGGAACTGATTTTGAATATATGAGTCTGTCAAAAGGCCGAACACTTTGGGTGCTCCAAGCTGTATTTGTAAATGCTAACCTGAGTTTAATATTAGCAGTACATGGTTAAGGGGAGAACCAGGCTGCATCCCCTCAAAAGTCCTAAGAGGCTGCATCCCTTCTCTATTATTTCCCCCCCCATTCTCTGCCACCAGTGAGTGTGGTGTGGGCCGAAGAGGGGTGAAGTATGACATATTTTTGGTGAAAATCATGAAATAATATTTGCCCATCAGAACAGGTCCATGTACTTAGATACGCAGATATCAATACAGTACTAATTAGCAGTACTCCCTTTGCACCTTAAGACATTTCTTTTTAATGAGGGTAAACTGTTGCATCAGTGGAGTGTTAGAGGTTTCCCTTGGAAACTTGTGGGACAAATCAGTTGTAATTAGTAATCAGTGGTCGATGTTATTATTGTGGGCACCCATGTGAGATTAACTCAAGTTGTTTGTAATGCAGTTGGGCCTCTGTGCATTTCATTAACTGTGACTCTTACCTGTGTGTCCATCCAGATCATCCAAAGGCAGTTGGAGCAGGTGGAGGAGAAGCAGCGGCAGTTGGAAGAGAGGGGCGTAGCTGTGGAGAAAGCTTTGAGAGGAGAAGCAGGTAACAACTTCTTACTAATACCTTCATACATTTCTTTTTCTATTTTTAATAAATCTGGCCATCCCATGTGGCGTTATATATCAGTAATGCAACTGCAGATAGACATAATGGCCATTTTCAGTGGACTAAAGGGGTCTAGTATGTTTCACAACTCGTAACTCTCTTATTAACATTTTACGAGTGATTTACTGTACGCTTGACAATTAAATCTTGTTTAAGTGTCAGCACTGGCTCCGTCAGACCACATTTTATCGTAGTATGAAATGAGTTCTACTTTTTCTAGAGCTCTAAAGGGAATAATAATAATATTGATGATTAGGATGATGTAACCTAGAATTGCATTACCCCAGAAAAGCTTTCCCTCTGCGATCATTTAGACTGTGTTGAAATCACTGTCTGTATTTTCCACGTATTCAGTTGTGCTGTGGCATATTTCAGCACATAGTTTTGTGTGCAGAAAGACGTATTCGTTCCTCCAAAGTAATAAACCCAAATTGTTCTTGACAAGGGACTATCACAGACAATCTACTTCTGAGGTGAAGAATGCATTGTTTGTTAGGGAGCAGCACAGTTCATTATTTGGTACAGTTTTATAAGCGTGTGAAGCACGAACAGTGATCAGTAGGAATAACATGATGTGAGTTTTGTATGTGAGTGAAGTACTGAGGCTGTCCTTCTATAGAGCTGACAGTGTATTCCATCCTAATTAACTTAATGGTGACGGTAACAGAAAGAAAGAAAGAAAGAAAAGCTTTTATCGCGCAAATGCTTCTCATTGATGCATTCAACATTTTACTTTCCCGGTCAGCTGTTTTTCCAGGAAATTGTTGAGTATGTTTTAACTTGTTTACTACTCTACTCTTTTAAAGGATTGTATAAAGGTACTTATACATTACCCAAACAGCACAAAAGAAGATCAGGTATTAGATTTATTGTAGTTTCCTTCCTTCCTTTTATTATTGACATGTGACACTGTTATGTAGGCTCCATCTGTGGTGACACACTGCAACAGTTCTCCATCTCTGAACATGGTGATCGTTCTTTGTCTGTTCATAACATGTCCACCATCGTCAGTCCGAGCTGCATGCGACCAGGAGAATGTGTGTCCCGGCATAGATTTGTGTGTGCTCACTCTGGATGTGTTTTTGTCTCCTTCACTGCCTCTCATTGAGGAGAGTTTCTGTACTCTGATCAAGACTCAAATCACGTCTCAAGTTTATGAATGCAATCAGAATGTAAATAGATCAAATATAAATTGGTCTGCAGGCTGACAATTTTTTTATTAGAATGTAATCTGCAGAAATTTGCTGCGGCTGAGTGACTAGATGCAGATATTTTGTTGAGATCTTATCTTTTATTGATTGGTAACAGCAGTCCAGAGTTAATTCTGACTTCTATTGTACTCAAACATCACATTGAAGACTCAGCTGCTCTTTCAGTCTGAAATTATTTAAATAGTTCAATTACTGTAATCAAACATTGGATAGTACACAACTGGAGGTTTGAACCAACTACAATTTTGTCAAATGACATGGCACAATACAACCCCCCCCCCACCCCCCCAAAACTACTCCCTCGACACAACAGCACACAACACATTGCAAGAGGCGTTTGTGTGATATTAAGCAGACTGAACCAGTAAACAGCAATACAGCAAATCTATGTTGCACTCTGTTATTATTTTGGAAAATGTAGTATTGCACAACCTGACTGCATTATGTACTGTGGTGAGTACCGATGGACTCTCTTTGTTCTGAGTTTTGTTGCGGTGCGTACGTGTGCGTGTGTGTCTTGTGTGTTTGCAAGAACATGCATGACTTGCTGTTGTTGGAGAATTTTCTATGTGTGTTTGTGTGCCCAGTTTGGGGCTGTGTGAAATAACTCCTATCTCTAATATATCCCTGTCATTGTAGACTATTGGGGAGATTCTAATTACAGTGAAATCCTGGACTTGCATCTGGGCGGTATGTATTTCAAATCTGTCGCTTTAAACTAATCTAATGGCTAACCCAATCTGTCCCCCCTCCCTTTTTTTTCTTCATTTTTTTTATTACTTGAGCTTTGTACCCCTTATATCTACCTTTATTGGCTGGCTGGCTTTTAGCCTCATTGCAATACTTTCTGCTCCTAAAACTCCACCCCCACCCCCCCAACCCTCTCTGGGATTCTAGTTCAGACACTCTACATCAAAGAGATCACACACTTGGCCTCATGCTGTCCTCTTAAGATTGTCTTTGATCTTTATAAACTTATGAATGATAAATGAATGAATTCATGAATTACTTTTATTTGTCACTCCTGAGCATGCAGGCTGCGCTATATAAACTGCAGCAGAGACACAAACAGAAATGACATATTGCAGAGACAGAAAACCGAACAGCAATATACATTCTTGTGTTCAAAGAAACAATTAAATTGTATTTATTTATATATCATGATATAAGTTATCTCAGTTTTCATAAAGAGCAGGTCATATACAAATATTAATATTAAAAACACAAACACTGACGACCCCTCCAACAGACACCGCAAATTAGAAATAGTAACACAATGAAACAAAAGTAAATGATGCAATGCATTGTTGACTGTTCAATTCCACACAACATACTGAACATCAATAAAGATTGCCTCCTGGTGTGCCCCAGTAGCTCACCTGGTAGAGTGCGTACCATTAAGGCCCGGGTTCGTTTCAAGCTCGGGCCCTTTGCTGCACCTCATCCCCTCTCTCTCTCTCTCCCTCTCTCCCGCCCTTACTGTCTTTATCTGCAGCGGTCTAATATAAACTATCTAATTAAGGCAAAATGCCTAAAAAAAAATGTCTTTCAAGTACAAACAAAAAATGTTCCTCGTTTGTATATTCAGTGATACAAAGTTTGTCAGATACAGTTAATACATAATTCGTTAACCAAAATCATGAAAAGTAGCAGCGTGCTGGTCGAGATAGGAAAACAGTGTAGAAGTATTTTGGATTCTCAGCAAATCTCATGGAAAGATCAAAACCAATAATGATCTAACAAGTGTTGTCTAGTTCATTTAAGCCTGATAAGGCCCAGGTGAACAGTTACTTTGAGTTAGTCACACACACTCTGTCCTGCTGCTACAAACAAGTTTCCTGTATGTATTATTCCACAGCTGAAAATAGTCCCCACCAAATGCACTGTTTACTCCTGTAACATTTGATAAGAACTACAGTGCCCAGCTGGTTTAGGATATTATTTTTGTCTTGAAAAATCCCACCAAAAACATATAGATACACTATATATTTGGCCAGTTTTTAGAAGACATACGTCTTCAGTAGGAGTCAATGGGCTGGAGACAGACTAGCACACTGTTGGTTTTGGTCTTTTCATGGGAGAATAAGAAAGCTACAGAACAACACCAGCCTTATTCTGTAAAATAACTTATATATAATAATAATAATAATAATAATAACACAAAACGGTCAGTGAGCTGTGGTGTTATTGTATCAGTGCATGTGTTTGTTTTGCTAATTGTATGACACCATATTTCAATTTTATAGCAGTCTTGACGTGATATTCTGCTACAGCTGATCGGACATTTTTGGTTCGTCTCATCTGACCTAGGCATTATTGCTATGAGGAAAAAAAGTGCATTAACATACAAAAGAGACACATGTTGCACCATGCAAACATTTACAAACACCGCCCCCCCCACATTCATACACTGAAAGTATTGTACTGTTTAACCTGCTCTGGACTGACTCATGCTAAACTGCTGGCATGGCGCTTAGCTTCTCCTCAGAGCTCTGTGCTGCGGCAGTTCTGTCCTGTAGTCCCAGCAATGACTCCCCTGACTTTCTCATACCTGCTCAGTTGCATAACTCCCAGAGTGTGTATATATATATATATGTGTGTGTGTGTGTGTGTGTGTGTAGTGTGTGCTAATAGGCAATGTTGCAACCGTTGACCCTTAGCTGCTATGTCTTAGCTGAGTCTGGTCAACAATAACTGTGTCCAAAGTGTCTGGGTGGGACGTCTCGTGGCATCTGTTGTTATCTTATAGAATGTGGCCTTGTTTGAATATGAGTGGAATGCATATTTTCCTCCTGGTGTCTGCTCTAAAGTCAGCAAGCTTTTGTTACAAAGCTATGTCTGCTTTATGGTTACTGTGTCTGTAGAATCCCTCAACAGGAGTGAGGAAAATGGTGCACTTCCACATATTTAAGCAGGGCCTGTGCTTCTCTGTGGTTTTGTCCTACTTGTTGTTGTCACTCACCAGACAGGAGATTGCGTGGAGTTTTGATGTAAAGATAAAAATATGTACACAAAAGAAGTTTTCCAACCTAACAAGGGTCCTTAAATTTCATCAGCTTGATTCCAACCTTTTTTATATATTTCTTTAATTGATGGAGGTAATTCCATCATGTACATGTACTTTGTGTGAATGCTGAAAACAGATTTATTGGTGTTTCGCTTCCAACACGGTGTGTCTGTAGCGTTCTGAATGTGTTGTGGAGGAGGATTCCTGCACGATAGCTTTCTATTAATCCTCTTTGCCTTACTCGCCGCGTCTGATCGCGTGATAGGGAATTGTAGAAGTTTGACTAATACCAGTCTGTAAGGTGCATAGTTGCCATATCTACATGCTCTGCATGGGGCACCAAAACTACAGCCATGACCGATATGTCTGTGCTCTGAATCTGCTAGTTTTGTATAATTTAGCTTATAATTTTAATCCTCTACTTTCATTATTATACAATTAAGGATTTACTGAGCATTGGGTGCTAACGATGCACTTCATAACCATATTTGCATGATTTGGCGGCCTCGTCCAAAACAGATATTCTAAACTGCAGCTTTCCCAACAGAATGTGACTTTTTCTCTGTGATAGTCCCTTCTAGTAAATATCTGGCATTTCACACCACCAGCTCCTTTACCCACCTGCCTGAGAACTCTGTGTCTGCCTCCTATTTGTGTCATGTAATGGTACAAGTCTCACTATCAAAGATCTTTTTTTTTTTTTTTACCCCAGCTTTTGCATATTCTGCCAGAATCGTCTTCACTTTAGTTGACAGTCTGGAGGGTTTGTTCAGGTAGCATCCACTATCTATGATCTTACTTTTGTGACAAAATTTGTTTAGTGGGTGCACATTAGAAAAAGCCCTAATTTGCACTTCAATAGTAGCTACACTTCAAAAGTCACCACACGGGAAACAAATTGAGCCGGGTGGTGTAAACATGTTCAAATAATGTTTACAAGGAGAATCTGAAACATCTTCGAAGATGAAGCAATTATCTGTGTCTGTAAGGGAGATGGATCTCCTGGTGATCAGTAATGGCTTTAATAACAGGATTAAATAATTTGGTGTACTCTGATAAACACTGGCCATATGTGTAGACTATTCCTATTTTGCTGTTGCCTAACCGGGGATTATCTGAGGAACTACAGATGCAAATGCAGATCAAACAGGAGGATTTTATTTTCCCTTTCTGTGCTCCAAGTTTTCTGTTTTTCTCTTGTTTCTGTTTCCTGTTTTTACCCCTTTTTTCATCCCTCACACCATACAGCTGATCTCTCCCACCTCCTCTCTCTAGGTGATTTGTCTTCTCCCTTTCACAGTGCTCCTGCCCTCTTTTGATTTTCTCCTCGATGTTCTTTCTCCCTCATCACGCCCCTCTTTCCCCTTCTCGCCCTTCTCCTTCCCGCTCCACCCTTACTCTGTCCTTTACTCCTTTTCTCTCTGTAACATTTCTGCTCTTCCTCCTACAATCTTTTCTGCCATCCTCTCTTACCCGCCAACGCACCCGTCTGTGTCACCCCCTCACTCTATCTCCCTCTGTCTTGTGGAAGTTGAGCCCTTTGTGGGGATGCCACGCCGAAGACCTCTCTCCTTCTGCCCCTGCTGTTCCCCTGAAGGTAACGCAACCTCGCCGCCTCTGCTGATGGTTGTGGCGGGGTTACCATGGCAACCGTATGGATCTCCAGAACCGGGCTACCCCCATTATCCTCCCAACTGGTCCTCCTCCTCCTCCTCCTCCTCCTCCTCCTCCTCCTCCTCCTCCTCCTCCTCCTCCTCCTCCTTTTCTTCCTGTCCTCGTTTGTGTGTAATCAGGCTCAGTAGATTTCCCCAGAATGTTCCCAAAAGTATTGAAGCTTTTATCATCAGGAAATTGATTTAAAAATGCTTCACTGCTTCAGAATATAAGCTGGTAGAAAAATGTTTATACTTGTTTACCATGATAGTACACAGAGGAATTTTATGTAGATCTTCTCCAAACCAGATAAGGAGCTGGACAGAGCCGCTATCGTAAACTCTACCCACAGGGTATGTTTCAGGCTTGAACAGGTATTTTTAAGGGTTACATAACCTGAATAAATACATAAGATAAAAAAAACAGGCCCTGCCATCCAAACATTGTTTTAATAGTATAGTCTTAAGTAATTAACACAGTTTCAGCATGAGGAGATCATTTAAATGAATACTTTTTTGATGTTTAATTTAACATTATCCAAAAGACTCATTATTGTAACCCCAAAAAAGGATACTATATATATATATAAATAAAATATGGCGATTGTGGGAGGATTCTATGCTTTTGGTTAGTCAAATTTAGCAACACTGGTGCTGTGCCTAGTTACGGTTGCTAAGCTAAGATTGGCCAAGCGCATCGGATTTAGCAAATGGTCAAGTCTAGACTAGACACATACAAAACCTCCAGTTTGAGCAAGAGAATTCATACTGGTGTGTAATATTTTGAATTAATGTAGTTGTAGTCATTTAACAACACAAGAAAAGTGTCTCAGAAAATGGAGGCAGTGAAAAGATATTAGAATCTGCATTCACTCAAAGGGGAAACTACTCTGCTGTCGTGTGCCTTTAATCAACAGCATGTGTTCTGTTTTCTAAATTGAAACCAAAATGAATCATAAAGCTTTATAGTCCTCAGCATCCATTTTTGCTCTTGTTTTTAGGGATTCTGCATTTTATCCCTTGAATAAATGTCAAAAGTGAAACCTAGTGGTGAACACTTGAGACGTGGCTAGCTCGCGGCCAAGTTTGTATTTGAAAGAGTGAGAAACTTGCATGGTGTGATGATTTGTTATAAATATTCAAGTCTTACACAAAACAAGTCTTTAAAAATGCATTGATCATCTGGTTTGTTTCCGTATCTAACACCTGTCAGTGGAAATTTTGCCTGAGCTCCTAATCCGTGTAAAGAAACATGCTTTTGTGTGTGTGTCTGTGTGCAATCTGGGTTTTTTGGCTCTTTTGTGTTCGGAGCCTTGGGCTGAGGGGTGGTGGCGGCGGCGGTGGAACAGGTCGAAGTAATTCAGGAGAAAAAGAAAAGCATTTCTGTTCGTAGAATAGGTTTCGGAAACTCAACCGTGCTTTTTATAATTCCTCCTTTGACTCCTCGTGTTGTGTTCCTCTCCACTGTAAGCAACTCTTCTCCAGCTTTGCCTCTCTCTGTCCCTTGTCTGTTAATTAGCGAAAGCCAGCTCCCGAGACCACAACCTTGCAATTTATGTGTGTACAATGTTTTTCCTTTTTGTTTTGCAAGAGCCTCCTCTTCCCCAGCTAAGTATGTCACGCTGCATCGAGGTCTGCCTTCCGGTGTTTTATAGAAACCGCTTGTCTCCACCTGCTGCAGTCAGATAAATGAGAAGGGTGCATCTCCCCAGCATAGACCTGCATGCACATAGACTGGCTTTCTCTGCACACAGCAGAAGTGCACCGTTGTTCTGCGCTCTGACTGATTGTGCTGATTTTGAAAACTGCAATTCATAATGCCACTAGCACCGAAAAACATGCTTTACCCAGAGGAAGACTCAATAGAGGAGTGTGAACTTTGCTATTGGCGTCAGTGATAAGTTATCCCATGAACATTTGACCTTGTAATTAATTATGTAAAGACAGCTGAATAATTCACACATTCCTCGTCTGTCCTCAGACTTCTCAGCATGAATGGGATCCAAACAACTTTTATTACTGCTAGTGGGTCAGTATGTGGGCAGGGGAGGGTGAAGAATTTTCATAGGTCCTTGGGTTTACTTCTCTGTTAGCTACTGATTGGTGTGTTTGTGTTTTTTCTCACTACCCACCCCTTCTGGAAAGAAAAACTGATAGGAGGAGGTAGTTGCTCCCAAAGAGCAGCTACGTCTGACACAAAATCCAAACTGGGTAACACAAACTCTCAACTTTGCAACAACAGGAATTGTCTGTTTGCGTGGGTGTGGGCTGTGTGTGTACATGCAAAAGTTTGCCAAAGTTGAAACCTGTAGCTCCACGCCATCTTCTGTGCGCCATCTTTAAGTTTGGCGTGGCTAACCTCGTTGGTGTCGAGTCCGTCCTTCCACCTCACCATCCCTCAGCGAGGACATCCTGCCTTGGCTGTCATTGCATTGCCTATGTCAGTCCTTGTCTGACACCAGTGTCGTCTCCCAGCTATCTGGCTTCTTACTCATACTCTGTGCTTCGTCCTCTCCCCACAGGCATGGGCAAGAAGGACGACCCCAAGCTAATGCAAGAGTGGTTCAAGCTTGTGCAGGAGAAAAATGCCCTGGTCCGCTATGAGTCAGAACTTATGATATTGTAAGTACATCACTTGCTGTTAAGATGGGTAAGCAAATAGATGAACTGATTCATCAGAAGTGCTGTTCGTTTCCAAGAAGCATAGTGTGCCTTAGCTGCGTGTTATTGGTTGCTATGCCAACTCTTGATGTAACCAAGCAGCTAGTTGGAAATGTTTTCTGTGTACACTTGTATGTATCAAACTCTCAGAATTGACTTATTTTATAACTTGTCAAAATGTAGTAAAAGTTGCTGAACAAGGCCAGGCAGTCATCTGTAGTCACACTAAGCTTTCTCAAGGTGAACATTCATCCCTTTCAGCTGCACTTTGTCAGGCTCAGTTGTAGTTAGGCACAACAGTTAGCTTGGTAACATAGTAATGTTTAGCATGCTGTTTTAGCATCACTCTCAAAGTTCAGCTGAGGCTGATGAGAATCGGGTTGTTAATTTTAAAGGGACAGGTACAAGTTGAGACCAATGAACGACATTGTCATCCCTAAATGCCTGATTTAATCATTTAACTTCAAGGCAATAATAACCTGATATGGAGTATGCAGATGATAAAATATTACTGACTTATTACTAACTTATTTTTATGATTATAATTTATTATTAATATTACATCATAAATTTTAAAAGGTTGTTGGCCCTTCATCATTTTTTTCAACATAATGATTTAATATGTAATCACTTTTGCAATCCAGTTAGAGAAACAACTTTATTTATCATTAAATTATGAGATATGTTATCTCATTATAAGTTACTAAAAGCAAAACATTTGAGTAACTATTCATCTTTTTTTTTAAACAAACTAATACATATTTTACCCTGCTTAGATAAATGAAGATGCAGCCATAAAATAGAAATGTTGATAATTATTCATCAGTGAAACAAACTTCTTTCTGCCCCCAAGTGCCAGAGAACTAGAGCTGGAGGACCGACAAAGCCGACTGCAGCAGGAACTCAGGGAGCGAATGGCTGTGGAAGGTGAATTCAGGGGTGTTAATAAACGAAAAGCCTACATGTTTATATCTAGATAATCTGTTCTGTGTCTTTAACTCCTTGTTTTCCGTGTGCCTCTCTCAGACCACCTGAAGACAGAGAAGGAGCTCGCTCAAGAGAAGCAGATCCTGAATGAGATGTTGGAGGTGGTGGAGCAGCGTGATGCCCTGGTGGCCCTCTTGGAGGAGCAGAGGCTTCGGGAGAAGGAAGAGGACAAGGACCTGGAGTCCGTTATGCTCTCAAAGGGCTTCAACCTCAACTGGGCTTAAGTGGAGTGAAATAAAAGTCCTGGGTTGACTTATAGGTGGCCTCTGCCTCGCGTGGGCACCTTCAAACAGGATAGTCTGCTGAACACCTGCAGCAGTGAATGTGTAAAGACTCCCCCAACACACACACACAAACACTATGGCTGACTCTGACATTGGAGTGGTCTGCAACGTTTACATATCCTCTGCCCAACGGCAGTCCTACTTAATCACTTAGCAGTTTTGCTTGCTCTCTCTCTGTGGGTGGAGAGGCGAGTGCTTCACAGCTTTATCATCCCAGCCTTGAAGTGGATCCTCTCAAACAGCGGCGGGGGGCATTGGGAGAATGTTTAAAGACTTGTTTCATTCTTGATTATCTAAAGGGAAGAATGCAGTTGGGTCCTGCTGATGTAAAGGAATTGTAAAGAATTGTGTTTTTGTGTATAGTTGTGTAGAACAAGTCACATCTTCAGCCCATGAGGGTCCTCTCTTTTCTGAAAAGGACAGCTACAGAGGTGTGTTTAAATGCTGGAGTGCTGCCTTCAGTCGCAATCTCCAGATTCTACTTTTTAGTCTGACTGTAGGAAGGACGTCCTCTGCTGAAGCTGCTTTTCTATCCAGTGACGAACGGACTTCAGACTGACTGACATCTGCATCTTAATGAACCACAAAGACACCACCTTTTTCTCTTTCTCTTTATCAATCATGTGTTTAGTGAGTCAACACTAAGAATCCATTAAATAAGGCCACGTTTTTTATGTATTTATTATCTTTGTTTGCTTTTAACAGATAGATATATATCTATATTTTGTGGTTTTGCATTCACAGGAGAGTGCCCAGAATCTCATTATCTTGCACTTGTGCATAACTCCCATGCACCCATAAGCCATTGCATGTCAGGAATGAAGGCTGCAGACAAACAAAAAAACATAACCTTGTCTTTAATTGCGAGAAAATAGAAACCAGACTTATACTATATATCAACACTTAGGCATTTCACATGACTTGATAATGATGGGCCTCTCCTTGACATGCCATTCACTGTATATCACACTGACAGTTAACGTTTACAGAAACTTTCAATATTGGGTGTGTATGTTGACTGTGGTCAACAGTAGCAAGCTAAACCAACTGTTAAAGGGATTCATCTTGAGAGGAACTGTCGCTCCAAGTTTAGATATGTTTCCTACCATATGTGTTAACATTAGGATGTTTTCATTCATTAAGCTGATTTCACTGTTAATGAATGATTTGCATAGCTCACATTACTCATTTTGTGCCACAGGACTGTGTGTTGGAATACACCACAAGAACTTACACGCTACACTTACATCAATACATGGCAGTGTTAATAGTTTACCCCTTGAACAAGATGCCTTTTTCATTTTCCTTCTCTATACTTTTATTTTAACAGAGTCTTCCTGTTTTGGATGTAGTCACATCTGTGCATCCCACTGGAACTCAAAATTTTACTTGTCTTTTTATTTTCCTTTTTTTATCCAGCAGGTCCTCAAACAAACAAATAAGATTATTTTAAATGGGGCGCTAAAGAAATGCAAAGAGCTTCATGAACAACTTGTATCAAACAGGAACATTATGGTTTATCTGGTTGGCAGTCAAATCCAATAGCCTTTTGACAACTGTAAAAATCCATATTGTCACTGTTTTACAGCACAGAAACGCTAGAGGCTATATTTATGACTTGGTATGAGCTGTGAATAGAAAAAAAGAGTTACATAATTTTAAGGGTTGTTTTAGATGGTGTGTCATATATTTGACATGATTGTATTGCTATTTATTAACATGTGTGCAAACTGTATTATATGTAAAGAAAAGGAATCCTAATTTTTAAAACTGTTGACACATGACTTGTAATGTAAATGCTTCATGTAGCTAAAATGCATAGGGGTGTTGGATGTATGCTGAAAATGGCAATAAAACAATGCAGTTGTTCTTTTAACTGTTTGTCCACTAGCATCTCACTTTTTGATCATATGGGTTAAGGTTATGACCAAAGAGATTAATTGTAAACCCAAATGTATATAGGTGGATTAAACTACACAGGTATAGAAAAATAGTAGCATATATATTTTTGATAAATACTCAATAAACCTTTGGTATGTATCGGAAGATGTTTTGTGGGTTCTGTGATGGAGCCAAGGCAAATTAAAGCAGTAGTCCAGCAATTTAGTGTCCCACTTCCATAAAGTTTGGGGGATTTACATGAGACGGAATAAAGAAATGTTTCATGACGGCTGATGATGTCACCAAGAGTAATTTTCTCAGACTTGACAAAGCTCCTCCAGAGCCACAGAAGACAGCTGTTATTATCAGACCCAGTAGTTCTCAGGACCAGTTCAAGAATCCATGTCTATAATCAGTGGAATACCCCTTTAACCTTCAAAAATCTAATGGTAATTAATGGGAGGTCAAAAGTAACCCAGTTCAGAGGGAAACCAGCAAGCCCTCAACCCTGCAGGCAAATGAAGCAGAAATGCATACAGAAATGTAAAAAGGTATGCAAAGGAAACACAACGCAGAAATGTCAATTTATTTCACATTGTATCAATTGATTAATGCCTACATTTATTTTTTATATTTTGGTGCAATTAATGGAATATTCATTTATTAATTCAATAATGTATTGATTTATTTTTACATTCCTACCATAAAGAATTACACATGAAAAAGTTGAAAGTATATATTACTTCGATACAAATATATTTTACACAGTTTGTTCATGCACTTATTTTGAAAGCATGCGGAGCACAGTTAACTTCCGGACTTTTTGTGAACTCGGCGCGGGTCCAGCGAGAAGTCGAAAGTTTGGTGAAGCTGCACACTGCAAAATGATTGCTTCGAGTTTTAGGGACTGCAAGGTTAGTGACTGGCCTTCAGAAAGAAGTAGCCACTGCATGAGCAGCTAAAAACATTTTGGCAAAGAATAACACGAGAAAGGAAACGACAAAAAAACGAGATAAAGTGGCGGTCGGGATTGAGACAGTTATGGTCGCATTAACTGGGTTGACCGTAAACTAAAGTGAAAATATGGCGTTGTTGGAATAACACACGAAGCTTCAAGGAAACGTGAAAATGATATTATGCTCGCTATTGAGAACAGTGTGTCTGAATTAGAAACGTCTTTTATCTGGACATGCGGTTGCGTTGATATTATCGAGTTAATGTGAGTTAATCTCTTCATATCGAAGGTATGTCTTCGATATGAAGAATCTTTGGTAAAGTATTGGCCAGATATAAAGTTGCTCTGTGCCAATATGTGTGCACGAATACCAAACTTACAGTGAAATATACATGTATTCACATCTGTGTCCGAATACTTCTGTCCCTTACAGGCTTGGGAGGCAGAGGGTCTTCCATTGTCCACCAGCAGCAATGAGGCTTGCAAACTATATGACGCCATACTCACTCAGGTACTTTACAGCCACGTACACACGCAGTATGCACGCGCTGTGGCAGTGTCAACAGACCGCTTTATACATGAGTGAAATTGCAATTAACAGCTTCTCAATCTTCTTCAAGTATGTGAAATGGCGGAATGATGAAACCTTGGGAGGATTTGAAGGGTGCTTTTCTGCTATCCAGACCGCTGACCCTAACTTTGGTAAATATATATGTGGTCAAACATTACACCTTTTACTTGACTAGTCCTCAAGTCTGAGGATATATGGAAACTCAGGCGGCAGCAGAGTTGAAAACATAAAAAAGGAGACAACAGCAAATCAGTGTAAACAGCGCTAAATTTATCCACAGCAAAAATAACCTAATTATAAATGACTATGACCCCCCCCTCTATACTTTAAATAAACATTGCAGAGTTCAGTTCCTGACAGTCCTTTCATAGGGAGTTGTGAAAGCTTTCTTGTCATCTCTCTTGTTTTGGGGTCATTCAAAATTAGGCTTAGTAATCTTAGCACATTAGTAGAAGGGAGATATAAAAGGCTGATAAACCGCTCAGCTAAAACAATTTTTTTAACGGCAGACAATTTGATATGTTATACAGGTGAACATAAAGCACAAGGGTAATTAATAGCATGAACTACAATCCACATAGGTGAACCAGTTCCAGGTTCCAGTTCCAATTTACATGCTAGCCCAGTGAAATGACTCACTGGCATAATTAATAATATTAGTTACACCTGTGATTTTCCTGCTATGTCTGTCTGATGTGATGAAGTACTGAATATTTAGCAACGACTTTCTGTGCTGTCATTTATTCAGAACAAGAAGCAAAGGTTGATCAGTGCCTGTCTGTCAAACTAAGCAATCGTATAATTTGTAGTCGATGTTTCTGATGCTGCTGTTTATCACGATGTGTTCAGCCTCAGGTCTCATCAAGTGTTTGGTTCTTGTTCATGCACATGAATCAAGCTTCTGTTGTGCAGGTTGAACACTTACTAATGCTCCTGGGAATATGCCGGCTGCGTTTGACTTTAACTGCTGAAAACTGCAGGATCAGACCATTCAGATGTTGTCTACGTCGTGGTTACATGAGGAAAACAAATTGAGGTTTTAGATGAATAACATTGCTAACATGAATCATAAGCAATCAATACATCCAATCTGAATGTATAAATAAAACACAGTGGTCTTTGCTGATGTTCTTGTTTCAGCTCTCTGTCTCGGATAGAAAACTAAGCATTTGCCAATCAATATTTAGAATCATCAGTAAATTTGTAACCAAATAAATGTTTACTGTAGTGGTTGTTGCAGAATTAACAGTTTCTCTTAGGAGCGCTTGTTCAAAGTTACCAGTTAACCACCGCACGTTACGCACACAGTGGGGATCAATCCTTTAACCTTAACCTTATCATGCTTAAGAATTAAAGGCACTCCTTAAAGCTTTTACAAGCACATGTGAATTTCCATGGAAACTGTTATATTACACTAAGAAAGTGCAGAAGAAAAGACCATCTGCTTTCCCTGTAGTTATGGGCCATGTGCTCAGTACCGGGCTGGAGGTGGTGGGAACTGCGAGCTCCACCCGTCTGAATGAGCGTCTGGCCAGCGCTGTGAGGCGAACCGTGGAGCTGGCCAACAGCCAGGACATCACCCCCAGAGAGAAGCTCCATGTCAAGGCTATGGAGCTCTTCTCACGTGGGTAAGAGCCAGAGCCAAGATGCAACAGGAAATACAGTCAAACCAGAGCAATGAATAGGACTTTGGTTGTACAAGGGCCAGTGGTTACCAGAGAGGGGACTCAAGACCTTTTAAAGAAATGTATAGAATTATCTCCCATATGTATATCCTTTTTAAATAAAGGTATACATCGCAGTAGTCTGTGGAATAATGCATATACACATACTGTATATTACATCTTTATAAATCAAAAGTTTTAGAGAAAAGGTATCACACTGTGATGGGTGAATGTTATAAAACATAATACTCATCACTTAAACAATGAATTAAATATTTAAAATGTTTAAAATGTAATATTAAAATATTTAAAATGTTAATAATTACCCTGGTGGTAGTCTTAAAGAAGACACTTTGTCAGACAGCGAAGCCCACAGCAAAATTTTTCTTGAAACATAAGCTCCTTCCATCAAAATAAGTTAGATGTTGTGATCGTATACAAATTCTACATATAGTGGCTTTAACATTAAAATTTTAGATGAAATGGTTTTAATGCTTGTTTGTTTGTTATAAAACATGTATTTTTCACCGCTTATATAAAATTGTTAAATAATCGGACCGAAACAAAGACATTTGATTTAATGTAACGTGTTTTGAAGTGAGAGCTACAGTATAGCCAGTGAGCATAAGGTCCCAACAGAGAAGACTTTAGTTTATCACCATACAAGAGGAAATAATCACTTCTTCTTACACAACAGAAGACTACAAAAATGTGTTTTTTCTTTATTTGTCTAGGCAATAGGGTAAGGGTAAGTTCCTCTTTGTTTCTCCCCATGTGATGCAGTCACATGCCTCAGATCATCAGCATTCCTCTGTTATACTGTGTGCCAAGGACTCTTCTTCTATTAGTCAAAGTCTAGCAAGTAATATTTGTAATTTATCTTCAGTGTCTCACGGTATAGTAGGATATACTGTTATTTTGAGAAGACATTTTATTTCTCAAAATCGACTTGGAGGGTACTTCTGTTTTTCAAGGGCCTCTAGTGCTGGCCTCTCAGCAGAAAGCATATTGACGTCTTTGTTATTCCCATGGTACACTCAATCTGTTGTCCTTCATTGCTTTACAGTTTAACCTGTTGCTTGTAGAAATTTTCCCAAGGCCTGCAATGTATGGGAAGACATCCTGGTTGATCACCCCACCGATATGCTGGCCATCAAGTTTGCTCATGACGCGTACTTCTACATAGGAGCCCAAACCCAGATGAGGGACTCTGTGGCCAGGGTGTTGCCCCACTGGAAACCACATATGCCTCTGTCCAGGTACAGAAGACGGCCATACGTTACAAGAGAAGCATTTTTGATAATCACATGAACTCAATTATCTCAATGTATTGACGTAGTTATAGATATCCACAGTCACAATAAATAAAATACAGAGCAGTTCTCCTTTAAAACATACAAACATGCATATATATATATAGCAAGGTGCTTTATATTAGAAACAACACATTAGTTCTTTTCAAAGATTTCAATACAGAGTCCCAGATCCTATCGAACACCTCTCCTGATAAATGGAATAGATGAGTCAAAGTTCTTGTTCCTGTACTTTGTAATGAGAGATTTTCTGTGTGTTTGTGTCCTCAGCTACCTGAAAGGACTGTATTCCTTTGGTCTTCTGGAGACTCACTTCTATGATCAGGCTGAGAAAGAAGCCATGGAGGTGAGAGTTTCGTCTCCATTATAGTCTGTTGTACACGTTGCTGTCATTATCGTAGCTGGGTGGTCCAGGCTGTCTGTGCCTGCACTGAATGTGTCATTTGGATTCTGCAAGTAATTTGCTGCCGAACGCCAATAACGGGCAGCTCTCTAATGTAAGACTCTTCTGTGCTGAATGTGTAATGCATACAAAGTAGCTGTGACATGAGGGTCACTCGAAAAAAGATTGAGGAACATCATAGACCAAACATAAGATTGTGCATGCCATTATTTCGGAATTGTCATTTTAGTCTGGTGTAAGAAATGTATAATTTGTTCTTCTTCTTACTTGAAACCCTTGTGCAGGGCCTTGCTCTGGCTCCAGATGACGCCTGGGCTGTTCACTCTATAGCCCATGTTTATGAGATGACAGCAGAGGTGGACAAAGGCTTGAAGTTCATGGAGGGTAAAGAGAAAGACTGGCAGGTATGCCCTTTGGCGCTGTGTTTCTTCTGATGAATCCCATCCCAGACACTTGACACAAGTTTGTCATTGAATTCAGTTACAAATTGAAATATTCCAAGGGAAGATATTTAAAAATGTGTTTTTTAATTCCAGGTATCTGACATGCTAGCCAGTCATAACTACTGGCATTGGGCTCTGTACTTCATCGAGAAGGTAAAGATTATAATGAGTTTTCTCAGTCATGCGAATACTTGGCAGTAGTGAAACTGTTTGTGAAACTTGTATTTATGATATCCTCTCCCCTGGGTAATTTGAATCTGGAGTTGATTATGTTTCAAGATCAATTTGTGTTTGCATCTGTGCAACACAATCTATCAACCTCGCTTATCTCTCAAGTCTGACGTTAAAATTCCTCTTTCTCCCCTCCTCCTCCTTTTCCTCCTCCACAGGGCCAATACGAAGCCGCTTTGCAAATATACGATTCTCAGGTTGGTTTGTATTGAAAGTTTGCATCAACACTTTTAATGGTATGTCTGTACATACACACTTAGTCATTTCAAGAGCCTTGCATGTGCCGTGCACAGGGGATGCAGACTAAAAGCAATGTGTTGTGCTTGGGAGTCAAGAAAGCAGGTGTGAACAAATGGAAGTGAAATCTATGTGAAGATGAGAGAGCCCCATGCCACCTGCCCCCCCAGCCCCCACCCCTTTCAGTGTCAACTGCCAACACGTTTCTTCACTCTAAAAAAAGGAGTGACTATTTTAAAGTAAAGCCCTTGCATCATGTAACATACAACTACTTTAAGTCTGAACACAAAATACATTATTTCATCAAGTTAATCCATTAATGTTTGACTCCTCACATCAGGGGAATCCAGGAAGACACAAACATGTCTTTTTTTAAACTTTTACTTTCATTGTGTTCCATCCTTCAGTGTTTAAGATGAATAATAAAAGTTTGTCTGGTTTTCCTAAGGTATTCAGACGTTGTAAAGGCAGTGGGTCCATGTTGGATATTGTAGATGCCAGTTCAATGCTCTGCAGACTGGAAATGGAGGGTAAGATATGGGCCAGTATGGGAATACAGACATATTGGGAACCACTGTCTGCAAATTGGGAAGGGAGTTTTGTTCTCCTGGTCCGTCTAACACATATAACATCAATCAGAGTTTGTTTTAAATTCTGGAAATGATGTGTGTCATTGCACTGTTTGAAATTTTCATTGGCCTGATGCTGCAACATTTGTTGCTAATGGGCTGAAGGACGACTAACTTGAGATAATTTAAGAGAGGCTTAAGTGAAAGTGCTAATGAGGTGAGATAATCTCAGTTATCATACCTCATTAATCTGAAACTCAAGGTGCAGTGCTGGAAACGGGTGTAATTACAGCCTTAAAGCAGACCCTCTGACCACATTTGTTCCTATATTCATTGTGTTGGTGCATCTGTCAGGTGTGTGCGCAAAGGACCGTTGGCGAGAGCTGCTCCAGGTAACGCAGCCTCACACCGATGATCATGTGACCTTGTTTAACGACCTCCACTTCCTCATGGCATCGCTGGGAGCTAAAGAGAGCGGGACTTCTCGACGTCTGCTGGAGGGCCTCCAGGACTTGGCTAAGTAAGTTCTGCTCCATTTCTTCTCTTCAGTGCACACCTCAACACCCTGTGAGCCTTACATAAGAGCCACACAGGCCTTATGTAAAACTGAGGCAGAAACAAGGCTGAGCGTAGGATGGTGAGTTAGACAGCGGGCGCAGTCAGAGATAGAATTCCAAGAAGCAGTCCATCTCAGAGACCAGGGAATTCTCTGAAGCAGATGTACCAGCAGCTGCTTCCTCTGTGGAGTTTTGTGGTTATAATGTGTTCTGACATCCTTGACCACTGGCAGCCTGTGCTCTCCATTTAGTCCACCACACACAGAGCACAGAAAAGCTGCCATTTAAAACCAGTTCTTTGAATTGTCATGTCGGGTCACAAGAGTTTGGGGGAAATGCAGCTTCAGGGACGGAGAGCAGCTCTTGAAAGTCAATTCTTGAGTAAAAAATTGAAATGTTCTTCTCAACACAGCTCTGCTGAGGACATGTTTGAGCTTTGCATTTATTTCATTCCATCACTCACATATACCGTGTCACTTTTATTTCCTCGGTTTGGAAGGATTGCACAGTTTTACATAATCCATATTTTGCCATAATGACATTTTACATACTTCCTGTTACAGCCGTAGGCCGTGCACAGCGGTATGGAATTCTTGGCCTTACAGTGAATTGAAGCCCACTCAGATGTTTATGCTATTCACAGTTCAGCAGAGTAATGCTCTAATACCCTCGTCAGTCTGTAGAAAGAGCTTTTTTCCAGTAGATGTTGTTGATGTTGAGCTTAATGATTTATTTTTTTTAACAAAGGAGATTACATGTTGGCGTCATTCATGGTTTTCATTTCATTGAATTTAAGAGTTTCTTCTATAAAACTGACAGTCATGTAGTGAAGTTACCTTTTAATCCTAACTTAGCGCTCATTGAAAATGATCATTTTAAGGGACCAGCCTACGATCATGACTTGTGACATCACAAGTAGTTTGAAAGCCAATCCTGGTTCAATATTCAACTTGCAAAAGTGTGCTGTTGAAACTTGAAGCCTCCAGCGCAACTGACTTTACAGTGAAGCAGAAAACAACTGTTGTCCAGCAGTTCAACTTACATTCATAGACTCTGGATTTTTAATAAATAATTTTAATACGATAATTGAATATTTTTCAATTAACATATCAGATACAGATTATTATTCAAAGTAGAGCACTGGAGGGGATCTTTCTCTAAGTAAAGGATTTTTTCTTCTCTTCAAAACATATTTTAATAAGTCTCATATTAATTTAATAAATATGCAACATGTTGCATCATCTCCTCCTTTCATCATTGGTGAAACAGTGAGTGGTATATAGATGGTAAATAATAAGTAATAAATAGAAAAAACATGATATGCTTGCCATTCCTAAATGTTCACTCCAACAAACATTCCTCCCCCTGCACTAGTTTTCTAATCCTTCCAGCAGTACAAGTCTTTGCTTGTGTTGTAAACCCCTCCTTTCCTTCACAGAGAGCCACGGGACAATCAGCAACATCAGCTGGCTGGGACTATCGGTGTACCAATGTGTCAGGCCATGATGGAGTACGACCACGGCAACTACAATCAAACTGTGGAGCTACTGTATCCTTTACGCTACCGCATGGTAGAAATAGGTGGCAGTGATGCTCAGGTGAGGTCCGCAAAAATGGATAACTGTGGTAAATTCAAAGCAAACCAAACTGCAGTTCTCTTATGCGCTGTTGAAAAGCGTTCAGCCTTGAGGCTGTACTTTGTTTGGATACCATTGATCATATTGTATTGTTTTTTGAGCATAACAGAAATCCCTGTTATTGTGAAACAGGCGAGCAGTGAAAAACGCTGTGCATAAGAGCAAAAGCCTTTTAATCCAGGTAGTGTAAGAATGTGGAGCACAGTGTGCCAACGTATGAATAATGAATCTCAATGATGGATGCTGATGGACTTGCAATTGATGTTCTTTGTGTTGAGAAAAAAAACTGTTCCCCAAGGTGCAACAACATACATACATACAGTATAAAACATATGCGTATAAAGACTCTATACAGTGTTGGGGCAGGTTTGTGTTTACTAATGGGTTTGTTCATTGTTGTTTTCAGAGAGATGTCTTCAATCAACTGCTTATTCATGCAGCCATTAAATCAGAGAATAAGCACCACCAGAAACTGGGGAGGTAATGCACAACAGGGATCTCAGGCCAAACAGAATGCCTCAATCTTTTCTACGGTGAAAATCTGCTGACAGATTATGGGAGAAAAAAGAAAGATCTTGCATTATTTTAAGGCCTGGATTTGATCATGATATCGTATAGATGCTGCTAGGGCTGCTGTCCACTCGGGTTTTCTTTAGTTGCGGTCTTTCCATGTGCATGTAGAACCCAAGCTGTATGTTCTCATTATATAACCGACATCTCCAGTGTGTACACCATGTTATATTTTCAGTATTAATCAGGTCAGCCTCTCAGCTTTTAGTTTCTCTGAATCTATGATGATCTCTTTGTGTTGTGCTAAATTTCCGCAGATGTCTTCTGGCGGAGCGTAATGCCATGAGGCCAAACTCCCTTTTGACTGATCGTCTGATGCAGAGAGCCCTGGCTGTTCACGACTAGACTGTCTGCAAGGACATGAGCTAATATGAACCACAAGTTGCCAATTTTCATGATAAATCGTATGAGTATAATACATAATCACAAGCTTTATGTGTGTTGATTCTTTTAGCTAACAAAACTGACACATCTAATCAAAATAAGGCAGTGTTACTTTTGTTCTGCTGAATTTTATTAGCAAACATCACATTTAAAAATAAAACAAAATAATTTTCCAGAAATAATATCCTCATGTCGAGATCAATACAAAAACCATGTCCAATAAATATACACTTTGCATGTGATGACTATTTGAGTAACACAGAAAAGTGCACCACACTGGTATGCCCGCAGACAACAGCGCGTTAAAAATAAGAAATGTACTCAAACGCCGCAGTGAAACAGTAGCTGTTAAAACAAAAGAAGATGTTCTTGCACATGTTAGAGGAGCTGAGCGAAGAACTGTAAGTTCTTTTCTTCCCTCCTCTTCCACTGTGTTGGCCCGCTCTCACAACACTGAGGTAATCTCATCCTGGATCTGAGAGATCAGCATCTGGGACAGCACAATGCCTGCAATCTAGAGGACAGCAGCAGCCACTTTAGATTACAGAACAGGCTCTCTGTAACTGTACAGTCTGTGCCGAGCATCTCAAGGTCCCTCGGGG
>JAVQJD010028509.1:0-10511 GCA_036023655.1 Nannoperca australis | reverse complement strand
CCCCCCCCCCCCCCCCCCCCCCCCCCCCCCCCCCCCCCCCCCCCCCCCCCCCGGCCTGGACAGGTGGGCAGTCTGTGTCAGGGACAGCATACAATATGCTGCAACTTAATTCAGGGGCTGCACACTTCAAAGTCCACATTTCAATCCTACAAGGACAGCCTCCCCTGACCTACTCAAAATTCAGTCTTTCCATACCCAAATGTGATTGACACAGCCACTACACACCACTGTTTAAGTTAGTTGGCAATCTTACAAGATCACACCAACAATTACCCTCAGACGTTATGCATTCAATGCCCTCCTGACCTCTATAATAATGTCAGCCAGAAACATAAAGTGATGCAGCAGCCATGTTTTATGTAACACATGTAGCTGTAAAACCCTATCATCTCACCAGACAAAGTGCACATAGCACAGATAATAGAAGCAAAAGCAATTAGATCATAAGAAGAACATTTATATAACTTTTTTTCCACATATCGCAGGATGTTGTTTGACCTGAGGACAGCTTCCTGGTACATTTAGACATTTTTTTAAAGTTATAACTGCCAGTTCACAATCTATCTATCTTTATAGAGGTTCACCTTTTCAAAATCTTCACTCAGTCAGCACAGCAGCAATCAGGACTAAAGTGTGGATTGCTTTGCATTGCTTTTACACAAAATGCATTCAATGACCAAATGTTTTAAATTTCATAAACTTTCTTTTCTCACTCAATCTCAACCACCACCAAATCTCCATTTTGCAAATGTCTACATACTATTCACTATACAATTATGTTTAGTTGTAATGGAATCTTGGTTTATGATCAGTAAATAAATAATTAAGTAAAACATACTTTTACAAGGAAAAAAGTGACACTCATTTTCATGCTACCTGGTCAGTTTATAATGAATGACAAAGTCTTACCATTGGCAGAACATTTTTGTCAGTGTTCAGGTGCACGTGTTGAACCTGAGATGTGTTTTGATTGCATTATTGAATTTTGGATGTGAGATGAACTGAAGAGTTTTGAAAAAGTGAAGTCCTATAAAGAAATATGATTTAGCAAAAGCTGTGATGAGTTGAAAACTGTCAAAATGCACCTTTGTTTTGGACTCTATTGTCTCATTAGTATAGGAGGAGAAGGTTCAGCCTGACCTTCAGGTCCTCTGAATGTCCACATTTCCTTAGAAGAATTCATCCCCTGAATTAGGCCAGTGTTTTTTAATTGACAAAGCTACTGAATCAATAAATGAGAAGTACAAGAAAACTGAACATGAAATTATTAGATTATTTAAAAGTCGTCAACGTATGTGATTTTTTTAATTGTATTTTTCAAATCAATCCTTCCTTACTTCATCAGAGTTAGGGGCAATAATCTAAAGTGCTTTATAAAAGGCCATTTATAAGCACATTTCTACATTTCTGCCCTCTCAGTTGTTCACTGGCCCCTAACTTTACTTTCCACCAGAATTGTATTGAATTCTTTTAAGTCATTTTGAGCTATGCAGCTAGCTGCTAACTGATAGGCAGACAAACTGAACCAACAACATAACCTCTGGAGGCAATAACACACCACAGTAGAAGTACCAGCTATACTTCTGGTTTTCTGACTGCCCACTGCCTGAAACCAGCACACATTTCAGCATTAGATTAGCATTAATCTAATGTTAGCAGCTAATATTAGCAGCTAATACTGAATGTCCTGCAAGACATCAGTTTGTTTCTGGTTGACTTTAGTGTTTATAATTCTACCAACAAGAACCCCTCTCTACCCTGGACCAGTTTTTATGATTTATTATATATACACAATATTAAGGTTCAAGTATAAGTTACTGGGGATTTGTTTGTGCTGCTGACTTTTACAGCTGGTTTCATGGGAGCATGTGTCGAGGCAAAGCTGATGAATAGCTGAACAAACAGAGACTAAACGAAGCCTTCATCACTTGAGAGAGTGGAAGCACTCAAGGTGATCCTCCATCAAGTCAGTTGCCATTTGAATCACTCCACCCTGAAGTGAAGTTTCTGTTTCTGTAACAAATAGACACTTGTCTTTACTGATGTTTTCATTTTTCCCACAATGCCACTGCACATGACAACATTTGAAAGGCCTAATTTGCATTATTTGTAAATGTTTGATAAAATCAGTTTACCTAAAATAAATAAAGAGTGCTCTATTAATGCTATATAACAACAATGATGGCATAACTACACAAATTCAATGAGTTAAATGAAAAATACATATGTAGCTTATCTTCAAAATGCATGCTATTATAAACATCTGCACCTCAGTTGAAGGAGAGTGAACATTGTTCCTTTGTGTGTACGTGTGTGTGAGAGAGATTATTTTTCTGTGCTTTGAGAGGCTGCAGCAGAGTGAGAGACAGACAGAGACAAAAAGAAAAAAGGATTTTTAGTGAATTAATCTGTCTGGGTCCTGCAGTTTTGATTCAGCCTTACAGACAAATTTCACAGCCATCACTTCCTAAAATCAAAACATACTTTCTCCTAGCCATGCTAGCTGCTACAGTTTATGCTTACAACCCCACCCTCGTTGTTTCCAGTTCTGCCTGTTTTTCAGAAAGTACATTTCACCAGGTGATGTTTTGCTGACTTCACTTTAAGAGGAAATTGCAGGAGATGTCGATCAAGCACCTGTGCATTACCACTGAGATAGCAGACATTTTGACTTGTCATAGTAGGAAAATCACAGGTTTTACTGATAACATTAATGATGGCTCTGTTCTATTAAAGTGTCCCAGTAAGCCATGACAGTGAGCCACAGTACTAAGATCCTGAAACTGAAACCAGCTAAGCATACATCATGGCTTTTATTATTTACACACGTGCATTTCTTACTGTGACATGTCAACATTTCTTCTGTGGAAAAGAATCAGGCATCATACCTGTGTAGGTGGACTATGGGTTTGAAGGGGCAATAAAGGGTGTTTTAATACACAGAGGTAAAAAGAACACATTTAAAGTGGATAGGTTTGCCCTCTCGTTACATATTCTACTGCACAGATTGTAGTCCAAAGTGTTGTTTTCTTTGTTCTCCTTGTCCAAGGTGAAACTGTTCAAAACTGTCAATCTGACAGCTTGATCATTTAATGTTTTGTCGAAGCAAGCTGTCACTTGAAAAGGCATTTCATTTGTGGACTTCACTGGGTCTTAACACCACTTATGATGCAACTTGATGAAACACATATACGCAACTGTCAGGGCTTCATTTTCGCTATCTTCCTAGTACAGCCAGAGTTTGAAAAGTTTCCTACTGCATTGTGATGATCTCCAATTATGGGACACCGGTCAACTATGAAAAGTTACCATAGGCCTACCTGATGTAATAGAAAGCAAAAGAAAGATATCTTGAATTTTGACTCAGCAGTGCTGCACTTCCTCAACTCTGCACAGACTGAACATCAAGTATAGAAGGTTAGTTTAGGGTCTTTGTGGATTAATCACACTGATGAAAAAAACTAAAACTAAACAACGACAAGATGTCAATTGAGGAGACAAAGACTAATTTGTTCACATTAACCCTGTTTTGGGATGATGGATTGTTCAATTATTATTATGTAATTTGTGCTACACTCATTTTAATAGTGATGGTCCTTTGTTGTTTTTAATATTGATATTAGAGTTCACCTGGTTGTGAAACTTTTTTGACCAGGAAAAACTCTGTTTGGTTTTACATTTAATTTGATTTTGCATGCAGTGTAAAGAAAATGTTATACTAAAATTTTATATTCATGTAAAATAACTTTTGCTTTTCTTTATATTTTCAAATGTCCAATATAATTTGGCAAGCACAACTTTTGTGTTGTCAAAATCAGCTGAAATGTGTTTGTGAAAATTGTACACGATGTGCCATTATTGCCTCACAGAACAAACCTGTTCAAAGGCAAATCACTTCCTTTGAAAACATCATGTTTATGGGGATGTTGTTTGAGATGTAAGTTGTTCAGAATATTCAGTGTAATGAATTAATTAAACGAATCATGGAGGGTTTTTTTCTTGTCACAAATTTTGATAATCCCACTGAAAGTGACACTTTTTTATTTGATCTTGTATGCAGCAAGTAGGTAGGATTGGTGTGGTTTGTGTAGATGATGATTAACTGCAATGTGGTGTGTGGTCCACAGACATTCTTAACAAATATGCATTCTATATGAATTTGAAATTTTGAGGCGTGTGATCAGAAGGGCGTCATTATTTTTACCAACAAACACATTGTTATCTGCATGAAAAAAGTACATAAACAAATGCACATAGTGAGTAAATACATAAATAATAAAGTATCTCACTTAATATCACCATTAAAGAACTGAGCTGTTTCATAAAGCCATGTTGGGTTTGGGAAAAGCCTGGTGGGGAGGAGAGGGGAGCACAGTTATGTCATATCTACATTTGAAGCCCCCAAAGGGTGTGTGACATGCAACAGGTCCACACCCCATTTTAACCAGTGACATCAAACAGTCAGATTCTCCTCAGGCCATTATTTGCTGGTGTTTGAGTTAATTGCTACAGAGAGAGTTCACGACTAAACTACACATTTATTTGTACCCCGTTTGAAGAACGCGAGCCACAGACACCCAGTGACTTCCAGCATAGATACCAAATAAGACTTCTTGTGCACAGCTTGAAAGAAAGAGAGCTATTGCTTGAAAAGGTGGCAACAACATGGAAACAAGGCTGTGGAATGCAGAAACAAACAACTTTGTGCAAAATGTTCTCCAACCACGTTTAAAGGCAAAAGTGTTTATACCTGTTCAGAATAGCTACACTCGAAGGGGGGTGGGGGCGAAAAGCCTGCAGTTATACAGAAGGGCAACAAGAGTCAAGACACTTTTAAATGGGGATTGGGTATTGGGCAGTGGTGTTGCACTTGTCTCCAGGGCACAAACAAAACGTCACAAAAGTAGAGATGTTCATCTGATTTCCCACTACGCCTGGCTAGTTGCTGCAGAAAGTGGGCTTGATTGTCAGATTGTCTGTTTCATACAAGGTACATATTGTTTGACATGGATCCTAACCCCTCTACTTTCAGACACTCTACAATCAGTACAGCAACTCCCTCTATCCTCGATTCGGATAAAGAAAATCTCCAAGCTGTAACAGTGAACCATTTCTTTTTAAATCAAGCAAGTAAGGTTAATTGGTGCAGCAGCAGCAGACTGAAGAAAGGGATGCCTATTACGCATGTAATTGTGTGTGCCACCAAAAAAATTAAGTTAAATAAAAGAAACGTGTATAGCAATCACTAACATATACGTGTGATGTATTGATCAAACACCATTGCAAATATTGTCACACCGAGGAAAACTACAAAACACGTCAATGTTTTAGCAATCAACAACTCCCATTTGTCCGACAGCACGTAAAGGCAGCAGAAGTCACGCGTTGTTTGCCTCAGTGAGCAAATATGGCGGACGATGGCGAGACGCTGGAATCCTGGCTTAGTAAGTTCATACTTAAACTGTTTTTCCCCCACGTAATTTGTTCACATTAGAGGTGTGCACTCACCTACGACGTGTCCAAAACGTTAGTTGGACTCACATGACATTGCTGAGTCTGAAAAGTGTCGTGCTAATTCGCCTGTGTTGTCAGAAAGTGGCTAACGCAGACAGCTGCTGGCAACTGATGGGTGTCGCTAGCCAAATTCAGCTTTGATGTTTGGTTTCCGTGTGTCCTGGACTGTATTGAAATGCTTGCAAAAATGTGATTATTCTACTCTACTGTCAACTCACAGTAACGCTTTTTCAATTGCTCCGTTGAGTTAAACAACTCTCGGTGTAAACTTAATCCAAGTTCAAACACTTGAAACGGCGACAACAAACTGCATCAAAGAAGTGTCTGGGAGCTATTACAGAGATAATTCATAAGGTATGATACGCTGAAAACGTCGGATAACAACAGCCTCGCTCGTTTGTAAGATGCGAAGGGACAGAGCTTCATACTCGAGGGTTTACTTGTATCGTGGTCAAGTTCATGTATCACAAAGCTCCAGCTTTCATTAGCTTTCCATGGTCTGAATAGCCTGTTTAGCATAGGTGTAACCATGGGCGATTCTTGAGTGTGCTATCAGGGCTGCATGTTCACGAGAGGTCTTATCCTTCTCTTTTTCAGACAAAGCCACCAACCCTTCCAACAGACAGGAAGACTGGGAGTATGTAATGGGATTCTGTGACCAAATCAATAAGGAGCTAGAAGGGTATGGTCACATTCTTTCAATAAACCCAATTTCACCCATAATTCGAATCACACCCGTCTAAGGTTGCTCATCTGTGCCCTCATTGTGGTAAACACACGGGGCTTGTTGGAAAGCCTATTATAACCCAGTCACTGGATTGCTTTTGTAATTGAGTTTGTATTGGATTGTTTCTTTCTTTTATATTTTTCAGCCCACAAATATCCGTTAGACTGTTGGCTCACAAGATTCAGTCACCTCAGGAATGGGAGGCATTGCAAGCACTGACGGTCTGTAGTGTAATCATTTCACTGTGTTCTTCATTTTGACCTCCTTCAGCATAAAGTGCTAGAATTAAAAGATATTTATCGCAGCTTGTTTTCATTCTGTAGGTTCTCGAGGCTTGTATGAAGAACTGTGGGCAAAGGTTTCACAATGAAGTTGGGAAATTTAGGTTTTTAAATGAATTAATTAAGGTGGTTTCACCCAAAGTAAGTAGCACAAATGCACAACCTCTCCACCCATGAGAATATGTTTACCTGAGTTGATATTTGGTATTATTCTAAGCTATGCATGTGTCATATTTTCAGTATCTGGGAGACAACGTTTCAGAGAGAGTGAAGACAAAAGTGATCGAGATGCTGTTCAGTTGGACTGTGTCTCTACCGGATGAAGCAAAGATCTGTGAAGCGTATCAGATGCTGAAGGCACAGGGTGAGACTCTAGCCACTTAAAGACTGTAGAAATAGGTTGCTATGATATAATAACACAGTACGGAAATTAGAATAGCATAACAGTGACATCCAAAAACAATACAAACAAACAAGGACTCTTTTAAGGTAATTTTATCGTCTTCAAGACTTGAAACTCGAGAGTAGAATGACTGTTGTAATTTTTATTGTAGGTATTGTTTCAGTTGACCCAGACGTCCCTCTTGATGCCACATTAATACCGTCAACTTCTCCGCGACCCAAAAATCCTGTGTTTGATGATGAGAAGAAGAGCAAGGTAAGAAAAATTATTTTGGGATGAATGCTGCAACTCACTGCACACGGCTCTCTCTTTCTCTTGTTTTATTTCTGTTACAGATACAGATTTTTTATTAATTATTTTATTGGCACAGCATGGATCATTATCAGCAGTTAAGGCAATACCCTACCTGTACTGTACATGTGTGTTCAGTACAATATTTCTGTGTAGGGGTTGTCTTGAGTTCCTGCATATTTGGCCGCCATGCTCAGAGCCTCCCTGCTGATGACTATTAAAGGAATAGTTTGACATTTTTAGAAATAGCCTTATTTGCTTTCTTGCTGAGGGTCAGATGAAAAGATTGATACCACTCTCATATATGTCTGTTTTTAAATATGAAGCTACAGGCAGTAGATGGCTAGCTTACCTCCAGGAACTCACTGCCCCTGGCCGAGAAACAGTGCAGCACATAACTCCCATTAAAACCACAACTTGTTGTTTTTACTTCAGTTTCTGTATGGATTAAACTATCAAAATATAACATGTTAATTTTAGAGCTCCTGGGAGTCAGTATTTGTTTTACCTTTTGGACAGAGCCAAGCTAGCAGTTACCCCCCGTTTCCAGTCTTTATGCTATGCTAAGCTAAGCTAAGCTAAGCATCTCTTGGCTGTTGCTTCACATTTAATGGTCTGACATGTGAGTGGTATCAATCCCCTCTTTCAGCTCTCGGCAAGAAATTAAAGTGTATTTGGTCAATATGTTGAATTATAACTTGTATTTTTTTTCTGTATGGATGCAGCCTATAATTTGATTATTAACCAGTAAAAGCAGTCTTTCATAGCAAAATACTTTCATGTTTTTTTCCTTTTCATTTTCTAATGTGAATTTTGATTGCAAAGGATCAAAAGAGGAAGAGGATCTCTCTTTCCCTCTCTTCTTTACCGTCTCTCTCTCTTGCATTACTGATTAAAGGCTTTGCATGGTAGCATCCCACAAAAAGATTGTGTCACATTTAATGTGCATTTACGACACTGAAGCTGCCCTTGTTTATTTTTTACCCCCATTCCAGTACCTTGCTGGCTGCACACCAAAAGAGGTCATGACTGCGTGTTTACTTTGTGTTGGCTAGAGTTGATCTATGAATGAAGTTTGTTTTTTCAGGGTCTGGGAGCTGGTTTGGTTTTGTTGCGTAATCTGTGGGAAATGAGCTTTGAGTGTTTACCCACTGCTGGTTCTCTCATCTCTCCGCAGAGATTATCAGAGCTGCTGAAGAGCAAAAAGCCTGAAGATCTGCAAGAGGCCAATCGGCTCATCAAGAACATGGTCAAAGAGGTGTGTCGGTGGCAAAATGAAATGTTTTGATTCTCATGTTTGTATTTTAATCGAGCTTCAGTTGCTGTGGCTTTCTTTTTAGATAAATTAAAAGCAAATTATTGCACACATTTCTCAGTTTCCTCCTCAAAGCTTGTGTTTATACGAACGGTAAATTAGTGCTATCAATAAGTGCATCGCCACCTTTTCTTTTCTTTTTCAGGATGAGGTAAGAACACAGAAAACGACAAAACAAAAAAGCACACTGGAGGCAGTCAGCAACAGCGTCAAAGTCCTTAACGAGATGCTTGCTCACTTCAGCCCGGAAGACTCCACGGACGGAGACAAGGAACTAATTAGGGTTCGTTCTCAGTTAGATAAGGGCTCAAATGACCTTTTTGCAACAACTTCACATATTTCTTTGGCATTAATTGACCTTTCCCAAAGCAATGCGAAGTAATTTACTGCTGTTTAATTTACCCTTGTGGGAAGCATTCTGAGATAAACCATCCTTTTTATTAAATATCAAGTATGTTTCAAATGAATTTTGTTTATAATAATGTCTTCATCAAGTAAAGAAATGCACTCCGAACAGCTCAAAGTTTAAAAAATGAACATAGGGACTCTTCATGCAATCATAGGATCCTCTTTAGATGTGTAATAACTCTTTTGTGACATTTACTATGTATAAGAAGTAGTTTTCTCTTTATATCCTATGAGCATCAGCAGTTTCTGAAGGAGATTCAAGATGTGAATATTCAGTGATTCTTTAAAATTGTTTTTCCAGGAGTTGTATGGTGATTGTGAGAAGCTCAGGCAAACGGTGTTTCAGCTCGCTACTGAGACTGAGGATAATGACAGCAGCTTGGGTAAGAAATCCTGTCATTTGGCCCTATTGATTATGATGACGTGCTCTCGCTATGCTAATTTAAGTATAAAAAGGTTGAGTCATGATTTAGGCAGGCCTTGTGCTCAGCATGAGATGACCAGCATCCTGTCAAACCCAATTGCCCGTGTGACTTATAAAATACAGTCTGCTCACACAGTTCCTAAATTTAGCAAACCCTGTGGAAAAGATATGATTGATTTTTGTTGGTTTTGTTTCAAACATTTTATAAATCGCACCCGAGTCTAAGCTTTTAAAATCCTCTCATCAGGAGACATCGTGCAGGCCAGTGATGACCTCTCCCATGTCATTAATTCCTATAAGAAGATTGTGGAAGGACAGACCATCAATGGAGAGACTGAAGAAGCACAACACACACAATCATCCAACAGACAAGGTACATTTTAACTGGTATATGCAGAGAATTGTATGTTTGCGTTGTACATTTACAGCATAATGGTAAAATGTAATTTGTTACATGTTTCCAGTCTAATCTGAACAAGATATCTGTTCTTAAGACCATGCCCACTGAATATACAGGTTTACTATGTGATGAGATTGTAGCCAGGATTCAAAACTGCAAAAAAAAACGTTTTGCAAGGTCGAAAATAAGTTTTGAATGTCGGGGGGGGAAACAATGTGAGTTTTGAATTTGAATCTAGTATGCTAGGTACATGTCTCTAGTGTGAGGGGGGGTGAGGAATGTGTGATTATCAGCAGCAAGGATTCCACTCTCTTGGACTTTTGCAAATTAAGCTCCATCAAGTTAGATGTGTTTAATGGAAATTGCTTATTGCAGTTTCTGATTAGGTAAAAAAGGAAAGTGTTCTGTAAGAGGTTGTGCAAAAGTACAACTGCTCACAGCTAGGTCTGTGATTATCTTGAGCTACTGGGACATTGGTTTTATTTATTTTTTTTTGGAAACAAATGCATTTTCCCCTCAACTACATTATGATGTGCTAGAGTTCTAAGCAAAATAGATCTCCATTCTGTTTTGTGTATGGGTGAACTGAGCCTTTAAACTTTGCTTAACAAACACATTCAAGACTGTTCTCCTGTCTGGCCCCCCAGTGGTGGAACCAGCTCCCCACATCCGTCAGAGAAACAACCTGTCTGGCCACTTTCAAGAAAAGACTAAAGACTCATTTGTTCCGGGAATACAACAGCACTTA
>JAVQJD010028504.1:0-37218 GCA_036023655.1 Nannoperca australis | reverse complement strand
AAAAAGTGAATAAAAATACAGGGTTTTATTTAGACTAAAAAATTACACACACACACACACACACACACACACACACACACACACACACACACACACACACAGCACCTTGAGTTTCACCCCATCCGGTAACATAACACTCGGTTCCACTGGGAACAATGTAGTCCTTCTCTGGCAGACAAGCGGGCAGGACTTTGTCATTTATTACTGCAGGGCTGAAAACACACACACACACACACACACACAGGAACATCAGTTTCAGTGGTGATTACTGATTATTAATACTAATTAATAATTTCATCTCTAAAACATCAAACATAATGAAAAATGCCCATCACAAGTTCAAACATGACGTCATGAAGTGCTTTTTGTGTTTGAACAACATCTCAAAAATACAAAGAGGCTGAAAATGAGTTATGGACACGATTAATTGATAATGAATTGATCTGCACTCCTGAGTTGCTTAGTTACTTTCCAACCACCGAGTAGCAGCCGTGAGTGAAGTAGTGAGACGTGCACGGATGAGTAGTACTCGTGTTAGTGGTGGCTGCGGGATGATGACCGGCGCCGTACTCACCTGTCCAGTTTGAGCAGAGCGATGTCGGCCCTGTTGGGTCCCAGGACCAGTTTCTGAAGGTTCCTCTCTTGTTTGGACGGCTCGGTGGCGCGCTCTGTGTGGATGCCCAGGAGCACCTTGTAGGCTGAAGGGCGATTGGACCTACAGCACAGACACACTAGTTATTCTCCAGTGGTTGTGTTAGTACAGGATTTTGTCTTTTATTAAATGCTCTCCCTGACCTCTCCAGGCAGTGTGCAGCCGTAAGGACCCACTGAGGGTCAATCAGAGTTCCTCCGCAGAAATGAATTCCCGTACTAAAAGAGACCGAGAGAAATATATTCAAGTAGGACAGAATGAACACAGCCAGCTTAGATAATATGACCTTTTTTAAATATATTACTATTTCAAAATGTACGGATAAATTAATCTATTTTTAGGTACAAAAACTTTAACAGACAATGCAAGGAAAATAAATAAATTAAGAAAGAATCCATATAAAACAGTTGATAATATAAGGTTTCTCTTTCGGCAACTACAGAAAACTAGTCTGGGAAAAAACAATTAGTTGCGTTCAATACCATTTTCTATATTCTTTTTTTTTTTGTTCAATATGCTTTATTGACATGAATGTAACAAGACAATATTGCCAACGCGTCAGAACAATTAATTTGTCATTCCAAGGCAGCAATCAAAGCATTTCTACAGGCTGTTGGATCAACATGCCTTTTGAAATGTGACAATTAACGAGGTTTGATTTCAGTAAAAGTGTCTCATGACAGTCGAATTCTGTTTTTCCATCCTGCTGAAACAAGTCTTGAAGAAGAACACATTCCTCCTTTAGCAAGAATATAAACGGAGCAGTTTAGCAGACTAAAAGTAGTCTTTTCACTGGATTTTGTAGTTTTGATGCATGATCCTTGGATTTTGACACTGGTAATAAAAGATGGACATGCTCTGTGAAATATTGGGTTTTATTTTGCAGATTAAAATCAGCCGTGATCTCTCAGTATCCGAATACCACACTCCATTATCAAAAACTTGTTTTTTATTAGCCCTGGTGTTTGCCTCTCATGTATTAGAATACATTCGGGTCACAGAGGTAACCATCTGTTTCTTTAAAAGATAATTAACCGGCGATGTTTTGGTGAAAAAAACCCAGAAGGTCATTTAAAAACATGCTGTTCTGAATCCTCAAATGCTCTCCTCTCTATCTGGATAAAAAAACATTCCATCCGCTTCATAATAAAAAAAAAAAGGTATTTAACGTGTCTGGGTTTATTGTGTTTTAAACAAACTGATGGTTATTCTCTGTGACCCGAATGTCTAGAGGGGTTTTTATTTGCCATAATACACAAATGACTTTTTAAAAACCCCAAAACACTTCAACCTTTGTCACATTTTGCAGATGCACCAAGTCCCTTGGAATCATGTTTTTTAAGTATTGTTCTACTCACTTGGTCCTGAGGCTGATTTGCCAGGGCCATGAGTACGCTTTAGACACGCAGCCGCCCACAATACGACCAAAACAACGCTTTGGTTTGGTGACTGGCGTCCCACAGCTCAGTCCAGCTACAAAAAAAAGTTCACAGTCATGAATTCTAACGAATGCTGTAAGTTAACAAGACTCAAAGTTCACAGCCTTCAAGCAGCCTGGACCAAAACCATTGGGTTCTATTATTAGATCCTTAACATTAGTTTAAGAGCAAACGTGATTTGTCCTCTGTGGCCAGTTTTGCACGTTAAGACTCAGCTCTATGTCGTCAAACTTGAATCAGATTTCATCAGTTGCCTCTTATTACTTTAGTAATTGGAGCACTTTGAAGGAGTTTGGCGTATTCGATGAAGTTCATGTACTTGCATGATTCTTGCAGTTTTGGCTTGTATCCACATGGTTGAGTGCACATATTGTAATTAGCACATTAGCATGCAAACATTTAGTATGAAAGGTTTAGCATAGTATGAAACATTTTAGCTTAGCATTTAGCATAACATGCACAGTTAGCATTTTAACTTACAAGCATTAGCATGAAAGCATACTCACAGTTAGCATTTTAACTTACAAGCATTAGCATGATAGCATGCTCACAGTTAGCATTTTAACTTACAAACATTAGCATGATAACATGCGATCAGTTAGCATTTTAACTAACAAACAGAAAGATAGCATGCAATTAGTTAACATTTTAACTGTCAAGCATTGGCATGATAGCATGTGATCACTTAGCATTTAACTTACAAACATTAGCATGATAACGTGATCAGTTAGGATGGTAAAATGCTAATATTTCGATGTAAGTGATTTGTTAGCATGCTAACATTGACATCCATCTCAAAGTGCAGCTGATGTTGACACAAATTTAAGAACTGGTTTCAGAGGAAGTGGACATTTTAACCTGTTGGTGGCACCAGATGACAAGTGAAGATGTTTACCAGAGTCAGTGGGATTCATCCTCTGGGGACCATGAATGGTTGCACCACATTTATCGAGAATCCAATAAATATATTTTTTCGATATTTCACTCTGGTCAAATTCACTCTGAACGATATTGCAGGTATTCAGGTCGAGTGGTTAAAAAGGTCAGTGATTTAGGGTTTGGTCCTGCACACAAATAGTGATGACATACCACAGTCAGGGATCTGGCAGTAGTCCCATTTCTTGTTCCTGTCAGTGGTGTAGCACCACGGTCCGTTCACATCACCGTCTGGGTTTCTGCAGCTCTGACAGTGACACACAAAGACAGAATCAATGAACTAGAAACGAATGTAATGATTTACCAACTTTCAACGTTAATGTGTTGATTTAATCCAGATTGAAAATGTCATCACTTGAAAAGTCTTTAGGTCAAACACCCACACACACACACACACACACACACACACACACGCACACACACTTACATTACCCTCCAGACCCTTGGTGGGGTGACTTTGTGGGGTGAAGCTGTTGTGTTGCTGGGGGCTCTGAGCACTCCAGGCCTGGCAGGTCACGCCCAGAACGGTGATGGAGGTCGGACCTCTGTATGTATCTCCATTTCCAATCTTACAGTCTTAACACGGCACCAGAGAGACACACGGGAATAAACTGACAGGGAAGCTCAAAATCTGACAAACATGCATTTAAAAAGTTGAATAACTGACCGCTCTCTGCTGGGGTATCGGTGGCCGTGGAGGGGGGCTGAGGTTTAGAGGGCTTGGTGGGTGTAGCTGCCCCAGAATTGGTGCTGCATTTCTGCAAGTTGCAGTACTCCCAGCGGACACCGGGGTCTGTCGTGTAACACCAGGGAGCTCGGTCTCCATCAGGGTTCCTGCACAGGTTCCTCCTGAGGTCGCTGTTAGAAGAGAAAACATCTTTCAGCATCCAAAAGAAGTTTCACGGGGGGAGAGTTTACATTATATTTACTGTTTGCCATTAAAAAATCCTCTGTGAATTATTATCTGCATTTTGAATGTGTTCGTGGACACTACGTGATGCTCACGCGTCGGGGAAGCTCTGTGGAGTTTTTTGATGGCTGTGAGGAGTCATGGAGATCCAGGCTTGACATCTTTTCCCGCTGATGGTCTCTGATGTTATGCCACGATAACTCGACCCATCCGCCTCATAACAGTCTTCCTCCTCTGTGGGGATCACCGGCTCGTCTGCAGCCAGAAAACAGAAGGTCAGGCCCGATTCACTGATGCATTTTCACACGCAGCTGAAGATAGATTTAAAATCTATTTCAAACTCCAGGCTTTACTCGTTTACTCATCTAATTGAACTAATCATTGCTTTGCCTGGTCCTTTCTCTTTCCTTTCTTCAAAGTGCTGCACAGTGACAGCTGTTGATCAGTGATTCACCATGCCCGGCTGCATCCCCACAGCTCGGCACTTTGCAGTACTCCCAGCGAGTTTCCGAGTCAGTGGTGTAACACCAGGGCATCCTCTCGTTGTCGGGATTACGACAGTAGTTGTTTTTCAGGTCCCTGATAAACAATAGACAGTAATAATGATGAACACATGCAAACCCAACAAATGAGGCCACCTGCTTCTAGTTATGAGCTTTATTTTCATTTACACTGCTTTGTTTATTTGGTTTATTTCCAGGTGTCTGACCAAAATCTGATCAGTGGTGGCATTTCCCCCCTTAGGCTACCATTGTAAAAACTGACAGGACACCCCGAAATGCAAACAAAGCCAACTAAGACTCTTAATATTAAAAGTATTGATGCATGGAGGTTTTATATTTGTAAAACCTGACAGATCTTTGTGTTCCTTACTTGCAGGGGTAGTTTTCTGGCGAGCGGTTGTGCTTGTGGGGCGTCTGAGACGACCAGCTCTGGCACGTTTTGCCCGACTCTGTCACAGCAACCGTGCCTCGGTACTCTCTGCCTTCGCCGGTGGCACAGGTCACCTCTGGAACGATGGCGGGAGGCTTGGAGGCTGGAGGTGGATTGGTTGCACAAGTGTTCGAGATAATGAGAGTGAAAACCAAAAACAAATGACTAAGTAGCTGCTAAAACAGTCTATCATTACATGACAATCAATAATTGAGATAAGCTTCTACCAAACTCACCTGCAGCAGGATGTATTTGTAAGTATGTGTGTTGTGTTTAAAGTCTGTGAGCTGCAGATCATTTAGGACTGAAACCATTTACAATGTTTAACAACATCAAAATAACACTTTTCTTTTGACATGGCGTTCTTTCGTTCATCAGGTTGTGGCGTCAGTTTGCCAGTTTGATGGTCCTGCAGCAGGAAGCAGTTAAACATCGTGCTAAATGATGAGGTGAGGTGAGTGTACACTTTTTAAACATTTAAAGCTGCATTTTCATGTCCCATATTAGTTGTAAATCCTTCTGATCCCAACTCTCCGTGATGGAAGCAGGTAGAAGGTGTTGCACATAATGAGGAAGTGAGGCAGACGCAGAGGAAACACTGCAGTAGGAGCACTCACTGCAGCGGGGTATGGAGCAGAGCTCCCATCGTTTGGATGGGCTGGTGGTGAAGCACCATGGTCGGGGTTCTCCATCCGGGTTTCTGCAGTAGTTCTCGTCAAGATACTTCTCTGGAAGACTAGAGGAAGCAGAAACGGAACGCTAAAATACATCAAAATGTTTGATTTCCTGAATGCATTCACTGGATATTATTAACCCCTCTTGTGGTTGATTGATTGATTGATTCAGAGCTGGTTTCTAGTCTTACACGCTCGGGTTGTAGCCGTGGTTGTGAGGTTTCTGGGCATCCCAGCGTTGGCAGGTGAAGCCGCTCTCAGTAGTGGATATTTTCCCTTGGTAGTCCTCACCACTGCAGTGTATACACTCCTCTGTAGAAGGACCAGGCACATCTTTTGTTTGTGGTTTATGACACAGCAATGGTTTCTATTTGTTCCTTGGCATCAATGATATCACAAACAGACACACTGAAGTTTTACCGGTGCAGCTGGACACGTTGCAGTGTTCCCAGCGGGTGTTGGGGTCTGTGGTGTAACACCAGGGTCCCCCGCCGTCTCCATCAGGGTTTCTGCAGAAGTTCGACTCCAGGTCTTCTCGCGGGTGGGTCTGCGGCGTCATGCTTTGAGAAAAAGGACATGAAATGATACAAAAGCATATGATGTGATGTGTAAAATGACCTTATAATACATAAATCCATACTTGGGCCTGTGTGGGAATTTTGCGTCCCATCTCTGACACGTCTTTCCGGTTTTTGTAATAGCCTTCGTTCCTCTGTAATCTTTTCCCATTCTACGTATACACTCCAGGAGATACGCTAGACAAGACAAGGAAAAGGCAAAGGACACAATCAGCACTGCATGTGATCATTCAATAACATCAGCCTCTATTTAGGGGGAACGCTTGGAGTCCTACAACATAACATAATTATTATCTGGATGTTTCACCCCCAAACCATGAGTCACGGTTGTGTTGAACGTGCGTCACCTCCTCTCTGTGTTTGCTGACAGTCCAAACATCACTGATCATGCAACACGGGCTAAACATTAACCACAAAGTAATGTAGGCAAATAAATCTCATGTAAAATCTCAAACGGAGCAGCACGTGCACTCCTGCAGACCTTCCAGTGTGTGTGCAACTTATATCACTCGTAATGAAAAGACTTGCCATTTTTTTCATATAAAGTTGTGCTGTTTCTGCGCAGGATGTTCTCTGTTTTAGAGTTTGCTGCTGCGGTCCAACACTCTTGGTCCTTTTCATTATATATGAAAGACCTGTGAACACACAGCAGGGGTCAGGGTTGGGATGCTGAGCCTTAAAATGTAAAAAGCTGGGTGTTATAGTGTGAACTCACTTGCACGTGAAGGACACTTCAGTGTCACATCTGGCGGCGCAGCCGGCCGCAGTGTTTACTAAGTACAGTCTTCGCTGCAGCGAGAGGATCCACGCTCCTTCAGTTTTGGCGTAGTTGTCCACCTCAGTACCACTGACTGAAAACATGAACTCATGGTCAAAACATGCTGTAAATGAAATATCCTTTCACCGCATGAATGAATGTCACCAGAGATCCCAGCTGGGTTCAGCTTTTTAATAAAAAAGCAGCAAATGTTTTCGAATAAATAGAAATAGAACAACGTGGCAAGTCATGATCTTTCAGTGGAAAGACTAAAAAGTTTAGTTTACAACTAAGTACGGTTTTCCAGCAAAGTATAAAGTAACACAGTAATAATACATACTCTAATACAACGTTTTATTCTCAGTAAAATAACAGGAGGTTGCATGTTAAACCATAGTTCTTCAGCTCCACACAAGAGATCATAACATTTAATGTTTAAAAATGAAATAAATGGTTAAATAAAGAAGGAAAAATTATGTAAAACCACCAATATGTATTCAAACTGTACACACACACACACACACACACACACACACATTCACATTTGTACATAGAGATAAAATGCTAATGTTGCGTTTCCTTATGTTCAATAATTGGACCACATCAAATGAACATCTGGAGAGTAGCAGCTGGTAATTGTACATATTGTGTCTGTAGGTGAGATTGGACCAACACAGAGTTTGTCTACATGGAATAACTGAATGCTTCTTATTTTAATTAGATGAGCCACTGTTGACCAGTCGGCATCTAAACATCTGGAATTCTTTGGTTGAGCTCTAAGATCTCAATAAGATCACATCTGGAATCACAGGTGATGATTGATGAGAACCGTCAGATCCTGTTTCAACCCCACGGACCGTCGGGCATTTAATGTGACTTCAGAGATGTCGGATTTTACAAGAATCAGATCAAGTCTGGGTCTAAGTGTACTTTGGTATCACTCCTTTAGCTGGATTATCTCCAAACTGTCTCTGCTTTCCATTGTTTGGGGCCTAAAACTATGTGAACTGGACACATTTAACACATCTTAAAACATCTTGGCTTGATTGAATGATGAAAATAACATTGAAAGAACGTATTTAAGTCGACCTGGACAGGGTTATCCTGAACCTCTGTCTCTTACTTTTTTATTTTTTATGGCAATTTTGTAGTTATAGAGCAATTCATAAGTATCAGTCAAGATGGTTTAATGTCTTACCAGTGCAGATCAGGGCTCCGAGGAGGAAAGCTAATGTGTACAGGTCCATGGCGAGGCCCCTATACTAGCAGCTCATAGTCGACTTACTGACAGAGGTACCTCCTGGTCTATCACTGGGCACCTTTTAGCATGAAGACAAATAGGACAGTTAGTCAATCATTGGCCTGACAAGGACGGCAAAAGAGCAACAGGTCAAAAAGCTTGTTTATTGGAGATTTTGGAAAACACTTAAAGTTGCATCGCAGCATCACAGTGCTTCATCATCTCCGTCAGGTGTTATTGAATATTATTGAATTCTCACCTTGTTCCAGTTGTGAAACGCCAGCAGCTGGAGCGCAGGCAGAGAACAGGCTTCTTCTCTGGCTGTCCTTACAGCTACAACAGAACTGCTCGTGAGCTTCGACCTCTTCTGATATCATGTGACCTTTTGTCTTATCAACATGCCAACTCTTTCTCCTCATCACTTCACTGGAGCGTGCGTCCATGCTAAGCACGCCGGTATGTCCTGCATGGCGTTGAAATGTTCCTTATAACACGATGGCTGCATGTAGAGGTGCATCTTTAATGGTAATGCTTGCGTGGGAGTCACAATGTATATTGTATAACATAATACAGACTCCATTCCCATTCTGCTGGTAAATACCATGTGATCTCGATCAAATGAGATCAATATGTGGAGTTAATCTTCAGCTGAAACGGGACCAATGTCCTCGACTGCAAACATGTGATTACAAAACAGCCTACAGACAGTTGTGTGAGTGTGTGTGTGTGTGTGTGTGTGTGTGTGTGTGTGTGTGTGTGATGTGACTGCTGCTGTTCAAATCTGGCAAACTGTCTTTTCTGAAAAAACATGTTATTTTCTGTGTATGTAATGTCCTTAAGAGGGCTCTTTGGTTGATTCTTCTGCATAATGAGTACTTTTATTTTTTGATACTTTAAGAACATTTAGCTGTTAATACTTATTTTACTTAAATGCAGGACATTAACATGTAATGTGGTATTTTAAAAAACTTTTTGTTTTTCTTATAATTAGTCAAGAAAAGGAGCTGACTACTTTTTTCCACCTAGAAACAAACAGAACGAAACAATGTTCAGTACAGGGAACAATCCCAGCTACAGAATAACATCAAGTCTGCAAAGTCAATTTATTCAATTTTCAATTCAGCAGCAACAAAAGATAACAGGAGTTATCTCAGGGCACTTTTCAAACTCTTTAAAAGATATTATTACAGACTCAACAACTTGTTTTAACATGAAACAATAAAACTGCAGCGCTCCATGTTGGTTTCCTTCAACTGAATCTGAACAAAGTCTCCATGTAATACCTGGTGACGGCCTGCAGAGGGTGCTATTGATCATCAGCTGTACAGCGTAAAAGTCAACTCCATCACCTCTCCAACGGGAGTGGGGGGGGGGGGGGACAAACAAAAAGAGGACAAATGGATGAACTGTTGAGGTCGATAACAGTAGTGGGAAGTAAAATCTATCCCATCATTATTTTTCAGATTCAGGGAGTCCCTCTAATATTTTCAACGTTAATAATTTGAAAGCAAAATTATGTTTTATACTTACATTTGTTCTCAAAATGCCACAAAAACGTAACTCAACGCCTCTTTCTCAAGGACGAGAAAAAGTTACAACTGCAAAGTTTTCAACTTTTAAAGAGTCCGGCTGTGATTCAGCTGTGATGTCACCTATGAATGAATTAGGTATGTTTGGCTGCTGAGCAGGTTCCACTCGGGATAACCAGGCTTTAACCTCTTCAGTGGGACTCAAACAGATCACGTCTAGACAAACTACTGTTTTGGGACATAAGAC
Organism: Nannoperca australis; assembly: GCA_036023655.1. Lineage (NCBI taxonomy): Eukaryota > Metazoa > Chordata > Actinopteri > Centrarchiformes > Percichthyidae > Nannoperca > Nannoperca australis. Next base: position 27,323 of record JAVQJD010028504.1, on the reverse strand, counting down.
ATGTAGCAAAGCTGATCCTCCCCCCACCTTTGGACCATTTTACTCCGTTTAATTACAATTTCAAAGGAACTAAGAAGCCTCGTTGTCGTCAGATGCAGCGATGTTCTGAGAAATAATGTCTCTTTCTTTCCCACTTTCAGCTGTGATAACTGGTGCACTGGGTTTGTTCTGTGCTCCCCCAAGTTGAAGGTCGGCCTCCTCCATGAAGAGGGAGTGCAACAATATATCTCACACAGAGACGGTGAGCGCGAGGTGTGGTGGGCTCTGTGGCGGCCCAAAGCTCTGCTGCTCAATCAAAACCCCACTGTCGGGCTCAGAGACGTCGCTCGCTCCTTTGTTAAAAGAAAAGTGGGAAGAACGGCAGCTTTCTGTGGCTGCATCTTTCAGGGTTTCGTCTCATTTTGGTTCATCTGGCCGAAAAACAAAAAATCCAGTTTATCTAAACTCATGTGCAGTTTCTTCTTTAATCTCCCGTGGCTGCTGCTTCCTTGTTGGGTTTGTGAATTATTATGCTGCCATTTTGGACAGAATTCACTTGAAAAAAACCCAAAAGACCGTTTTTTTTTTTAAGAAAGGTCAAACAGAATCTCAACATGCCTCGGATGTATTCTTAGTTGTAGTAAAACAGACTGCACTTGGACAAGATTCTCTGGTGATCACATGGGAATAGTTTCATCCAGTCGAATGATCCAGGAAGGCTGTTTTTTTACCCCTCTTCTGAGATGGAAAAGACAGGAGAGGTGCTTTGTGTCACTTTCTCTCTCTCTCTCTGTCTCTCTGTCTCTGTCTCTCTCTGTCTCTCTCTGTGTGTGTAATGAAGAGAGGCAGGTTAAGTGTAGGATAGCATTTCAGCCCTTGAGAATTCCACCTGAAAAGAGCTCTGCGTTCGTGTCAAAGAAATTGACATTTTACCCGTTGTCGCTCCCTCTTCCCTCCACCTTCTCCTTTCATTCCTCTCGTTTTCTCACTCTCTTCATTTTCCTCCCGTCTCTCTACCTTTTTAACCATTTCTGTTTTCGTCTCCTCTTTCTGTCAATCCCCCCCCTCCCCTGTTGCAGTTGGTGTCTTCAGACACTCCAGCAGCGGAGCCTCCAGTGGCGGTGGTCCCCCCAGTGGAAACGACGACGACCCAGCCTTCGCCCCCGCCTCCGCCCCTCCCACCTCCACCTGCGGAGAGGACCGGGGGAATCGGCGACTCCAGGCCGCCATCCTTCCAGTAAGCAAAGCGCGCACACTCATTTGGTTCACTGTACTGTATGTTTACCTGAAGAGGGGCATCACAAGAACAAAAGACTTCTGAAATGCTGCACAATCCACCAGCACTTTAAACCTCAACATACACTTGCACGTCTCCCATGGTTGTAGTGTAGATACTGTATCTTTTCCTGAATATCTCACACTCCCAGGATCAAGTTACAACAAGAATTACAAGAATACAGCAGCCCACTTGAACCTGCTCTGAGCTGGTGCCGCCCTTGTTATTAACACGACCAGTGCTGGGAGAAGCTTTCAGTACATTAAACACTTGCGGGAGCAAAGGGTGTAAACACAACACTGATGTTGATCTGGTGAACGTGTGGGTGGCAAACAGTTGGCTATTTACACATCCAGCTAACACAAAGCAACATTAGCATTCATTTGGAGTCGTGTTTCAGGCTACCCGGTGAATGTAAGTCCAATATTTACTCTCCCATTACCTCCGTTTTGGTCTCCACCAACCCCCGAGGGACATATGTGGCTCTTTAGCTGCTCCACTGTGTTCACCAGCTAGTCGCTAACTTTGTCTGTCTGTTGTTTGGTGCTGGGCAGGTAGCGGACAGTGAGTTTATCAAAACAATTCGCATTGAAATGAGGCTAATGAGAGCGTTGACTGAACCAAAACAGTTTGTAAAGGCTGTAAAACCAAAACAGTGAGCTGAAAGAAGCTAAAATCTCTTTGCTCAGCCGAAGGTAACTGGAGAGTCGGGCGAAGATTATCTGCGGGCAACATCTTTGTGAGGAAAGTGTGATTTGATCTTTTGTTAATATAAAAATAGTGATTATGGCAGCTTTAAAGAGTGTGAAACCACAAAGCCGTCTAGTCGGAGGCATTTTCAGAATGAAATTCTCTTTAACATACTTTAGTATCCTTGTTATCCTACTAAAATGAGGAAACCATTGCAGTAATTTAAATAGGGCCTGTTGCGTCCAAAACAAACTAAGTTGCCATAAGATTTATAGCTTCTTACCATTGCTCTTAGCTCCCTGAAGTATGTTGTCTGGAGCTCTTTAAGTTTGGTTTAGGGGTCAAATAAAGTTCACACACATCAGTGACACCTCCCATTACAGCTGCAGCGCTCTGTCAGTTATGTTTGGACCTCGTCCTGTCGCTCTCCCGTGGCTGCAGTAGGGTGGCCTGATGTTTTTTTTTATTTATTTTTTTATCCAGTTTCAAACCATGTCAGTTCTTTCTTTCCGTTCTGCGTTTGGAGCTGGATCAACACAATTGCTCATGTTGGAAAATGTAAATGTAATTCAAATTGTAGGGTCTTTGGGACTGTCCGATCTTTTTTGCATTGTGGGTAATGTAGGCGCCAGGTTTTGCTAAGAAAGCATCATGTGTCCCACAATGTTATTAGGAGTCCAGTGTTAAATCACTGTTATCTTTTAAAGTCATAAAACCTCTTTATTGGTGTGCCATTGCTGGAAAAGTGATCATCTTGATATGGTTTTTACATCAAAACCATTAAATCAAATGTTCAGATCAAAATCTGTCGTGCTGTAATTCTTACTGAGCTCCCGCTTCTCCTTTTTATTTATAGTCCCAATGCGACGGGCAGCGTGGAGACCTTGGACGACCAGACTGAAACGGAGTCTGTAGTTTCCTTCAGGAGAGAGAGGCCTCGGCACAGGGAGAGCATGGAGCAACATGGTGAGAAACCGCAGATCCCATCGCTGGCGAAAAATGCTCTTTGCTATCAAGATTTGGCACGCTCCCAACATCTAAACAACGGGTAGAGCGTGATATAATCCAGGAATGTCGAGAATTGAGGGATGTTTGCGATCTTAAAAAAAAAAAAAACACACACACACACACACTGTGAACAAACATGAAAGTTGACAAAAATATTCCGTCCTTCGGGTGTCTTCTGTGGGGTCCCAGGGCCTCGTATGAATGGTCAGACTCGACTTGATCGCCACCTGGCGGGATACGAGAGCTCCAGCACGGTGATGAGCAGCGAGCTGGAAACCACCAGCTTCTGCGACTCTGAGGACGACGACACCATGAGCAGGTGAGGGGGGGGGGGATTAAACATCCCACTATAGTAAAACGGGTGCAATTGGAAACATATTTGCGTATCCGAACATTAATGGGAGATTAATACAGCTGTGAGTGGTAAATGTTAGTCTTTTGTTACCACTCCACTTAACTTTAAAGTAATTTAACCTTTAATTAGTTAGAAATATCTCCATCTGTGTTTCTTGACTATTAAGAAACATAATGTTATTTTTATTCTATGGATAGGAATGGATGTTTTTGGTTTGTCTTGCATGTTGCGACTGAGTTTTGTGTCAGAGGACTAATTATGATCCACAGAAAATAAACTAATCCCTAATTAGCCTCCCCATTACTTTCGTGGGTTTCAGACAAATGGCAACCCCATTAAAGGCTCGTGACGGCATGTTTCTCTTGTGACCTTTCACCTTTTGTTGAACTCGTAGGTTCAGCAGTGCAACAGAGCAGAGCACAGCCTCCAGGCTTCTTAAACGGCACCGCAGACGCAGGAAACAGCGCCCCCCGCGTTTGGAGAGGGTACGTACTGTCGAGTCAAGAGTTCAAAGAAACATTGAATCAGGAGTTTAAAGAAAGTATTTCTGTCAGTGTTTGTGAGCAAATCTCAGTGATTTTGTGGGTTTTCGACTCCAGGCGTCCTCCTTCAGCAGCGTGACAGACTCCACAATGTCCCTGAACATCATCACCGTCACGCTCAACATGGGTCTGTAAACTAAACTCTGTGTTTTTGTCTCAGAACCTCAGCGTTTCTTGAAAGTAGATTACTACTTTTTTGTGCGTAGTGTTAACACTTTTCTGATTTCTCCACAATACAGAGAAGTACAATTTCTTGGGCATCAGCATTGTGGGCCAGAGCAACGAAAGGGGGGACGGAGGCATCTACATTGGCTCCATCATGAAGGGAGGAGCGGTGGCTGCAGACGGACGCATCGAACCTGGCGACATGCTGCTGCAGGTGAGGAAGAACGGTGGCTTCATCCCATTCTTCTTGTAAATCACTGTTTAGATGAGTTTTGCTGAACGAATACTGGTGTAGATGTTTTTTTTGTTTATAGACGGTGTGAGACTCATTTTGGGATCTTTTCCAGCTTAGGAACAGCTCGGTTATAATGCGTTCCTTTTGTTGTGCTGACATATATGAACACATCTGTTTTTAAATGTAAAATATGAAATCAGGTGTAAGACTGCAAACATTTCTTTTTATTGTTGATGAATCCGCTGATTATTTTCTAAATTAATTGATAAATCACTTGGTGAAAAGGTGAATAGCTTGTTTTGTCCCACGAACACTCTGAAACCAGGCGATATTCACTTTATTGCAACGTCACGCAGCAAAGTGTCAGTGTGACGGAGCTCTTTTTCGTATGCTTCAATACCCTCCAAGGTGAATGATATCAACTTTGAGAACATGAGTAACGACGACGCGGTGCGGGTGCTGAGGGAGATCGTACACAAGCCAGGGTGAGTCGCCGTCTCCTCCTGCAAGACGTGTGTGTGTGTGTGTGTGTGTGTGTGTGTGTGTGTGTGTGTGTGTGCACAGGTGGTCGACGATGATTGTGACGATTGCTCATTGTTTTGGTGTTTGCCAGGCCCATCATCCTAACCGTGGCCAAGTGCTGGGACCCTTCTCCTCAGGGCTACTTCACTCTGCCTCGCAGTAAGTACGGGGCCGCCCTCGCACCCTCCCAGCGTCCGGCTGTAGCTGATTCCACACCGATGTCGGGGGCAGTTGCAGTCTGTAATCTTAATCTCTCCTCCACCTGTGCAGATGAACCCATCCGACCCATTGACCCAGCAGCGTGGGTGAGCCACTCCGTGGCTATGACCGGGGCCTACCCCGCCTTCCCAGGCAGCTCCTCCCTCAGCACCATCACCTCTTCCTCCTCCGTCACCGAGACCGAACGTGAGAGCCCCTACGTCGTTTTGTCCTCTGTGTGCCGTAACTCACCTCTCCTCCTTTTATTCTCAGGTCTTTCACATCCACACAGGCCTCTCATAAAACCCTCCACTTTTAATCCGTGCCTACTTTTCTTTGTCCGTCTGATATTTAACTCCTGAATGTTGTTCATTATTGTAAAGCATCTTTTTCCCGTTACACTAGCCTTCCATCTTTCTTTCCTAACAACACTGGCGAAAGAATCACCTTTCACATCTGTCTTTCTGCATTCATCGCTGTTATGTGACATGATAAATTATGTCTGCTGCTTTCCGGCCTTTGATATTCCTTGTTGTTTTTGACCCAGTTCGGATTTCACCTCTCAGTCATTCTTTCATTTACCCTCGCACGCCTCCGCTTCTCCAGGTTTCGATGACTTCAACTTATCACTGCACTCCGACATGGCGTCGGTCGCCAAGGCCATGGCCTCGCCAGAGTCAGGTCTGGAGGTCAGGGACCGCATGTGGCTCAAAATCACCATCCCCAACGCTTTCCTCGGTAAGACTAAAGGCCCCCAAAAAATAAAGTACATAATTTTCTTGACCTTTCTGCGCCTCTCAGGACTTTACAGGGCAGACATTATGTTCTCTGAATTAAAACAGCATGACTTGGTGGGAAGAAGAAAAAAAAGCCCTAAAGTACAAACTTGGGTGCTTGTTTAGACTGAAAACATCTGTTAAATTGGAATCACCTGCAACTGAATCACAAGAAGTAATTACGTAAGCTACACTTTGCTTTTTGAATGAAAATGGAGTTTCTTTCACAGTTCAGTTAAAATCCCTCCGCTTACGGGTCTGCAGGTCTGCACTTACTGATACTTTCAAATTACCAGCTGCCAATACTGTTCCATATTCCTCAAAAGCCTCGTTTTGACTTTGAGATCCGCAGGTATCAAAGTAACACTTTCCCTGCCACTAATACCATTTTGGTGCCTGTTTTTCATTGAGAATGTCAGAAGTGTTAATTCACATTATTTACAATTTTTGAGGCTGTAGTTTGTCGTGTCTTTTCAAAATGGCAGTGCTGCTTAATTCCCCCTGAACACGGCCTGCTTATTGTCACAACATAATTGAAGTACATCGCTGGAAGCCGGAACAATAGAGGAAAGTGCAGAGGAGGAATGCTGGTTTATACTTCTTAATACTCAGAGTTCAGTCCTGCCTACCACAAATATTTTAACTTTTATATAGAATAGTTTTCGCATTTGTTGATCTTTGCACTGGGGCCATAAATGTGCGCAGTCACATTTAAAGTACATGTTTTTTATTCTGATTTTGGATCTACATACCTCAAAGGCAATCTACTGCTGTTTATTCCTATTACCACCCGTTTGTTTTAATTATGTATATATTTTTATTTCTTTGTATAGTTGGTATACATTTATTTTATTATATATTCCGGGCGTCTTTGTTACAAAGATTTCCTCTTGGATTCATTTATTTCTGTCTTTCCTCGCGTGTCCACCACCAGGCTCAGACGTCGTGGAGTGGCTCTTCCACCACATCGAGGGATTCCAGGACCGCCGCGAAGCCAGGAAGTACGCCAGCAACCTGCTGAAGGCCGGCTTCATCCGACACACCGTCAACAAGATCACCTTCTCCGAACAATGTTACTACGTCTTTGGAGATTTGAGCGACTGCGAGAACTGTGAGTGACGTCAAAGACCGACTCGGATCAGCCTGCAACGAATGCTATCACATTTTGTGGACACACACACACAAACACACACTTTCTTCAGTTCTCTCAGCCTGATTTTACTCCACAAACAAATGTGGTCATTCACTCCTTCCACTGTTCATCTCCTCCCTCTCACCTCCCACCCAGACATGGCCAACCTGTCCCTGAATGACAACGATGGCTCCAGCGGGGCCTCAGACCAGGACACGTTGGCTCCCCTGCCCCTCCCGGGGGCCTCCCCGTGGCCCATGATGCACACCTTCCCCTACCAGCCCTACCCTACACATCCGTTCTCCAGCCAGCCGCCTCCGTACCACGAGCTCACCAGCTACAGCTACGCCCCCGGCAGCACCGGCAGCCAGCACAGCGAAGGTGAGTGCCGGCGGCGGTCCGATGACGCCGAGACGCACGTGCAAATCTGAAGAGACTGAATGAGTTAGACCGCCATTAAAGAAGATTTGCAATGCGCCAGTACACTTGCACCAAATCATGGGTGACAAATGACGGGTAAAGTAGCGTATGCGTTATTTGTGGCTAACGATGCAAACCACTGAGGTGGGATTACGATGCTGGTTCTTCGCGGTGTCTTTAGGTGTGCTTTGTTTTAACTGAGCAGGGTGCAAGTTGCGGACATTAAAGCTAGCTTAACGCGAGGTTCACATAGGAGCCGTAAGCGCCGCAAAGCACCACAATATGCCAACGCTAGCTCGAGCAGCAGCCTGAGCAGCAGCCTGAGCCAGCGCCAGAAGCACATTCCTGTGCGCCGGTCAACAAGCAGCCGTGCTCCTCTGCTCTCTTCTAGGGCCGATCTTGCTGCGGATCATACGTCTTAACAGCATTTCCTTTCTGCCCGCAGGGAGCAGAAGCAGTGGATCAACAAGAAGCGAGGGCGAGCGGCGTCGCAGCACTAAAGGTCCCGGCAGCACCGTGGGCGGGGGGGAGAAATCGCCCTCCGGCGTGGCTGGGGAAGGTGGCGGGGCTGACTCGCGGTCCGGCAGCGGCAGCGAATCGGAGTACTCCACCCGCAGCAGCCTGAGGCGCGGCCACGGTTCAGCCGCCCCCAGCGAGCACAGCCACGCCTCCTCCCAGCGCTCGCATCATCACCGCATGCCTCAGCCCCCCCACATGTCCCCCTACCCGCCAGGCATCCTGCCTTACAACCCCATGATGGTGATGATGGTACCCCAGCACCCACACCCGGCCATGGCAGCCGCTCACGCTCTTCCTCACACGCAGCAGCTGGCCACAGCCGCCATGCACCCGGCTCTACCCCCGCCCCCTTCCTCCACCCCAGGGGGGCCTCCTGGCGCCCCGCCCACCCGTGACCTGGGCTCCGTACCCCCCGAGCTGACGGCATCGCGCCAGTCTTTCCACCTGGCCATGGGGAACCCTAGCGAGTTCTTTGTGGATGTCATGTAGTCTTTTTCTGCCTTGGTGTTGAGAGACCATTCATGTGAAGTGAGCGTACGGTTCCCACTTGTTTTGACCAGGATCTGGTGGTAGCTCACAAGGGCCTATTGGATAGAGGGCACTTGTTACAAATTTGGTGAGAACAGGGTTTAACATTGACAAAGAAAAAAAAAAAAGACAAAATTAAAACAATTTAATGTGGGATATGGTCTGACTGTATATCTACAAAGTCTAGTTTCTCTAATCCAAATCCACTACATGTCATTTTTTTCAACACTAAATCCAGAAATACCGTTCAACTTTCTTATCTCCGTAGTGAGCTTGTTTGTTTTTCTCAAAAAGCAAACTCTCAGTACAGTATTGTGAGCCTCTGTCAGAGCTGCTCAGCACTCTGGTCCTCGAAACAGAAATATAATATTTTAGGAGGGGAAGCAAACTTCCCGGACCTAGCTACTTATGTCAGAGCTGTCCATCCAAGAAGCGCACAGACCACAACTTAACACTAGAGGGTGCCAGGTACACCGTGTACTTGAAAAAAGGATACAATCCTGTATGCATATCTGGATTACCCTGCCAGATTTGTTGGCAGCACAAGAGCATATCGAGTGCCTTACTCTTTGCATTCTTAGAGACATTTTCACACTCCAGGTACGTAAAATAACTCCTCTTGGTCCAGCATTGTTTGACAATGAACTTCTCTGTACATATCTACTACTCCCATGTAAATGCAGCAGTACAGAACAGCACGCTCTAATGTGAAAAGAAAATAGGTCCAAAAATGTCAGGAACTTGTGTTTAGTAATCACTGTCTAGGCCTAGTCGTGAAATAACTCTTATGGTGAGGAGTTTTCGGTTTGTGGCTGTAGAGGCTTAACGGTACCAATAGGTGGAAAGACGAGATGCTGAAAGCGGTACTTTTTGATTACAGTGTGTATCTTAAGTAACTGTGATCCAAAATGCCCCAGCTCCCCATGCTTCTTTTTATGTTACTGACTCGCATTATTCACCCATTTCATTTTTTTTATTGTATGAGTGACTATATAAATCATGTATAACCGAACTATTAAAGGTGCTAAATGAAGATTCAACATTTCAAAAAGAATGACACTGACAATGTCACATTGTTTGAGTTCATGTTGCCACCTTTTTGTTTGTGTATTTGAGAATAAATTTGATACTTACTGATACATGCCGTTCAGACTTTGTTATTTTAGGAGGGGATTCAAAAGAAGTCAGTTTGTGGACATGAACTTTCTCGCACAACCAGCTAAATAAAAACATTGGTTTTATCTTAAAGCACTGTAGAGCTTTATTTTCTATCTTTATGATCCAAAAGGCTACAATTTACGTTAACTTTTTCCGACTTTCGCTGAGTTAAAAATACTATGTTTCAGCCTGCCGGGCCATCATACAGACGACTCGCCGCTAGTTTAGATAAATATCTCATGAAATCTCCAACAGTCATTCCCAGATGTATCAATTATATATTGTCCTATGGAGGCACCAGTGGTGAAAAGTATCTTGGTCAGTATGCCAAATGGTTTGGCTACTTTAAGTTTCTACTCCTCGTAAGTTTCAGAGGGAAATATTGCACTTTTTACTCTTAAATGTATTGACAGTTATAGTTACAATGAACTTTTAATGCTAAGATTTTATATAAAACATGATCAGTTTATAAAATGTGTTGCGTTGTTTCACCAAGCTCTTGATTTCATCCCAATAAATAGTTTAATGCAAAATATCTTTGTGCAACACTAAACATAAGTACAGGTGCTTTTGCAGGGGAGAGAGAATAATTCTGACTGCAGCAGATCCAAGACAACACATGTTGACAGTGATACTGCATGTCCAGTGAGGAAAACATACAAACCCTCTGCTTTGCATGATAAAACACAACATTGTTTACTTAAATCAAAAAAATGTTACAAACAAAACAACTGTCAAAATAGGAACACGGTAGCTGTCATTTCCTTTACTTCCAAAAATTCCAAACCCATAGTGATATAAGCCCATACAGTACAGTATATTATAGTAGCTTCACAGTATATTATATGACCCCCAACGTTTACTGTATTGATATATATTTAATATTTTTGTTCTCTGCTTAATAATTTTGTAGTTTAATTTGCTCGTTTACTTTTATTGTATTCATTTTTGTACGTTTCTGCTGCATGGAAAACACTTCAGTCACGTGCCACTTTGTACTGTAAAACTACAAATCCCATGAAGCACCGCGGCGAGATCTGCGGCATCCGACAATCCGTACTCCGAAGAAGAAAATTCAGGTCAAACGTTAGTGGGTCATTTAGAGGGACAGTCGGGTACTGAACGGACGCGGACATACTATAACCTGTACAGGTATATACTATACATTCATGTTCTGTGCTCCAATGTTCTGTTTAAACTGTGTTTTTGTGCGAAGAACCAAACACCGAGTCAAAACCGGCCAACTTAGCGAAAACTAACAAACCGACGTCGTTACGTAGCTGCTAGCTAACGTTACCCACAAGCAGCTACGTTACTGTTAGCGAATTTCCTTTCTGTTTGTTTGGTTATTTACGTGTTATTTAGTTAATTACAGCGTATTCTGTTTTTTAGTTTTGTTTTTTTGCTTGTCTTTTAGAAGAAACTAAAAGCATGCTGCTTCGTAAAGTGAGCCAGTCGTCCTCCGCGCTGTGCGGCACCGTTCTCAGGAGTCCTCTCGTCCTGTCTGGGTAGGTAACGTATAAAGACATTTAGCTGTTAACCTGTCCTATCTCTTTGCGAAGATGAAAACGTTTTGTATATGTACTGTCATGTCTTGTCTGGGCTACAGAGGTCAGCGTCGTGTCGGGGCTGTGATTGCTGTGCAAAACGGTCGCCTATACGCAAGCCAAGCCGCACAGGTACGCAGATATTAGCTTACAATATAACACACATTACGATTTAATTAGTACTCTGTCAGATATGTGTGTTGCATGCTGTGTTGTTACGATATTCTGGAGTCCGCTTATTGTCCTTGTTTATCTTACCGCTGTTGACGTCCCCTCCCGCTGGAAGTAGGAGAAAGTTCACTGGTCACATGACTCGTGCATGTGGGCGACACTACAGTTGTTCAGGACAGGGAAGATGTCAATCACGGCGTGTTTCACACTGCTGCATATCCACCTCTGTCAAAAAAAGTCCTTTTGTCTCATAATGTGTAGCTGTTGTAGATTTGCTACATTTATGATGTAGTTTTGAGTTGTTATACCAAAATGTGTTGTGTTTTAAAAGCATAAATAGACGTTTATAGCATCTAATTTATGTGTGGTAACATGTTATATTATTCTATATATATATATATATATATTTATAACGCAATGCAATATAACAGCATTTTAATAAATCCTATCATGATTTATTAAGTGATGTCATCTATAAAGTACAAAGTCAAATGTTGAAAGTAACACGTGACTTGCTATAAGGCAGATTGCTGTCATAGAGTCTGTTGTTTTGGTGATTTGAACAATAAGTAATTGGAAACATTGGGTTATTCTAAATATGTACTTTATGCACAATGCTCCCAGCTGACTGGATGTGCCCTTGGCACCACCTCTCACCTATTTGAAATCAGTTCTTTGGGCATCTTACCAAGCTGGTGCTCTCAGCTTTGTCTGGAATTTGAAAAACTTTCACTCAAGGTTTCTGTGGATTATGATGCTGGATTCTGGTTTTATTTGCTCTCTGTCCCCTCTCATCTTCTCACCTGAGATTTTGTCCACAGGCAGTGCTGGAGAAGCCAGCGGCAGTCGACAGTGATGCTGCCACTAACGTGGAGAAGACGACCGTTGCCGCTGTATGTTAATTCTCTAACTATTATCATATTTAAGATAATAATTATAATTTAGATAATGTTTTCATTATTACCCTATTTAAAAAAAAAAGTATTTTAAACAGTATTGCAGCGTCTCAAGAGTATAAGATTCCCTGTGGAGTTTTTGTAACGCTATGTAGTTTATACCAAGATAATGTAAACACAAGTTTGTTTTGCACAAGAAGCTGGGTATCTTTAACTAAATTTAGATTTTCTGTTTGTGTTGGCACAAGCTTTTTTATGTTTGTCTTCTTTTTCAGCAGGAATCCAAATCATTTGCCGTCAACATTTTCAAGGGGCAGATCCAGACTGCCCAAGTGTTTCCCTTCCCCTCAGGTAAATCCGAGGAGATTATGTCAGATTATGTATTTGTCTGGACAAAAAGTTCTGCAGAACTGAATCCCCGATGTCCATGTTGTAGCCCTGAATGAGGAGCAGGAGCAGTTTCTTCGAGAGCTCGTGGGGCCCGTTGCCAAATTTTTTGAGGTAATTTTAAACTCTTTGAGGTCTTGGATAAATGTAGACGACCTCGTGCTTACAACCTCTCTACATCTCTCGCGCTCGCCGCTCACCCTCCACGTTTCTTGCTTCTGCCGGGCAGGAGGTGAATGATCCTGCCAAGAACGATGCCTTGGAGAAGGTAGAAGACCACACCATGCAAGGCCTGAAGGAGATGGGCGCCTTTGGCCTGCAGGTGCCAGCTGACCTGAGCGGCCTCGGGCTCTCGAACACACAGGTTGGTCCGATTCGTGGATATTTACTCTGTAACACACACATATATTGAATGGTTATCAACAGGTGAGCGCAATGTGTCTAATGTGATCCATCCATCTTGCAGTATGCCCGGCTGGTTGAGATCGTTGGTGGTCACGACCTGGGCGTTGGCATCACACTGGGAGCCCACCAGTCCATCGGCTTCAAGGGCATTCTGCTTTTTGGGAATCAAGCCCAGAAGGAGAAGTACCTGCCTAAGCTGGCCACAGGTGAGAGGACCGATGATTTGATGTTGTCAGTATCTAATCAATGGCAAACATTAGCTGTTATAGGACAAGGCTGCTGTATTTGTTATTTTCAGCAAAGCCCACGAAGACTAAAACCAACAATGTGTTTGTTGACAATAAGAAAACTATACAATATTTCCAGACTTATCCTTTAATGTACTCCTGCATCATTTTTATTTATTGAAAAGGAACATAATGTAATAAAGGATAGAATAGAACTGCTAAATGATTTCTTCTCTGTGTGTGTTTTTTCCCTGCAGGTGAGAATATAGCCGCCTTCTGCCTAACTGAACCAGCCAGCGGCTCCGATGCCGCCTCCATCAAGACCACGGCTGTTCAGTCTCCCTGCGGACAGTACTTCACTCTCAATGGAAGCAAGATTTGGATCAGGTGAGGAGACATAATCAGCATGTTTTCCTTTCAACACAAGGGGGCAACATCGTACAATCTGTCCAGTAACGCAGTTAATGGCTGGAAGTTGCTGGAGCGTCTTTCCAATCTGACGCCCCTTCTTCTCCCGTCAGCAATGGAGGTCTGGCTGAGATCTTCACAGTGTTTGCCAAGACGCCCATGAAGGATCCCAAGACTGGGGAGATGAAGGACAAGATCACGGCCTTCGTGGTGGAGAAGAGCTTTGGAGGAGTGACACAGTGAGCACACCTTTTCTCTACGCTATTGACTGTTTATCACTAAACTCTGATGATTTACGATTTAATGTTTTTGTTAATGACACCGTGGCCTTTTTGAGATGTCAGAACTGGAATTCCTTCCCCTTCACGAATCACTTGTCGATCTTGTCAATCACAGCGGCCCCCCGGAGAAGAAAATGGGCATCAAGGCGTCCAACACAGCCGAGGTGTACTTCGATAACGTCCGCGTACCAGCCGACTGCGTGCTGGGCGAGGTGGGCGGAGGCTTTAAGGTGGCCATGAACATCCTGAACAACGGGCGCTTTGGCATGGCGGCCGCCCTCTCTGGCACCATGAAGGCAGTCATCACCAAAGCTGTGAGTTCTCTACTTGTAGCACCGTAAATGCAGAAAGAAAGGGAAGCGGTGTGAAGTGTGACCGCAGAACATGAGCTTTTTTTTTTGTGTATAAGTAAGACACTATAGCTTCACTTACAGCTTTACATGTCTTTATGTTGTCATGTTTCCCATTTGCCTGCATTGCGCGTGTTACACCCCTTCTTCGTGCATTTCTCTCACTGTGGGTTGGTGGGAAATTCCCCTCTTGTAGTTCACCACCTGTTTCTGCCATGCAACTTCCTGCTGAGGTTACAAGGTTCCGAAGATTCAATACATGCCCTGGTCACGTTTGTTGTTTGTTTTTTCTCAAAAACAATAAAAACGAAATTTAAAAAAAGTTTTTTTATAAAAAGTACATAAAGGAGTACTGTCCTAAATGTGATCATCTTCAAACTTAGCATTACATTTATAATACTGATACTGTTTCACAAGCAGTAGTTTTATGCAGGACAGCAGAAATGTATCTCTACATGATCTGCCTCATGTATTAAACATTAGTCAACCTGTTTGAAATTCAACCAAAATACCAGTTTGGTATTTTTTTATGAACTCTGCAAATATGTGCCACAAATTTTACCGCTTACTCTCGTCATTTGTTTGTTCGCAAAGAAGTCAGTGCAGTGACCGTTCATTTAAAGGATTTCAACACGAGTGATGTCAGAATTATTAATCAGTTATTGTGAATGTGGTGATGTAACTAAAATGCAAACTCGGGAAAACAACCCTTTCAGTGCTGTGCGAGTACAGAAAGTAAATCTGTATTGGTACATTTGATCATTTGTGCCAGGACATTGCTTCAGTGCAAATTGTAATTTAGTTTAGTCTACAAAAAGCAATAAAACGTGCAAATTGCTCATCAATTCCCAGAGCTGTAGGCGATGGTCAAACAAGACGAGCATTTTGAAGCCAACAGTATGAAAACTGATATACTGATTGTATTCAATTTACAATCGTGTAAAACATAGAAAAGAGGCTAATGCCGACATTTGAGAAGCTGGAACCATCACATCTAAGAAATGAACCTTAAGCCGGCGTGCACAACTCTCCTGGCTCTACACAAAGTTTAGCTTCCGAATTATAGCTTATCTTTGTATAGCAGTGCTGCAGACTGTAGAGATTTCCACCCAGATGAAGAATTACACACGTATCCAGGAAACTGCTGTGAATGAAAGCGACTTCTAATTTGCCTTAGAAACCCCTTTGAAACAGTTCAAATGGCGGGAAATCCCTGTTGTCAGTGTTTTATTAGGTGAGTGGGAGAAGCTCATTTATGGGACTTTTTTAATTTATTATATAGAATGTTTTCTGCTAAGACGTATGACCCGTTTCAGATGGTGAAGGAAATAAACGGCACACCCTTTGAGTGCTTCCACTTGTTTTATCACAACACTTTAAAACTTTAGTTGGTTACTTTACTTTCACTTCAGTTGTTTTATTTTCAGATATGTGCTGGCGTGACAGCTGGCGGCGTTGCAGAAGTTCCTCTTTACGATCAGGCATTAGATGGCAACAATATTTAACAACAGAGATTCCCCCAAAAAAGACAGCTAAAAGTGCATTTCCAGTCTTGGAAGTGTAGAGGATTCATACGTGAACCATCCCTGTCTGTCTGAGGTTGTTACAGCCTGTAACTATGAATGAAGGCGTGGTAGTGACCGTCGCTTTCCTCTCTCCATCAGGTGGATCATGCCGCCAACAGAACCCAGTTTGGGAGCAAGATCCACAACTACGGAGCCATCCAGGAGAAGATGGCCCGCATGGCCATGCTGCAGTACGTCACCGAGGTGGGACAACATAACAGCAGTCTGTCCACCTCTGCCACAGTCCGATTCCCATTTTTGTCCAATGAGTTTTAATGTACCTAGCAAACATGTTTTGAGCACAAATGTCCAACAAATGAAACTACTTTTTACACTTTGCATTATTTTGCTGTTCTTCTTCTTCTCATTGCAGTCAATGGCCTACATGATCAGCGGCAACATGGACAGCGGAGCGACCGAATTCCAGATCGAAGCTGCCATCAGCAAGATTTTTGCCTCTGTAAGAACTTTAAATAACGCAACAGTTTTAATTGGTTTAACAGGTGATAAAAGGTCCCATAATGCCTGGCTAACTGTGCTATATACATCTTTCACCAGCTATTACAGTAACCAGGGAGCCGTTTAGAAAATGTTCCAATGTTTTGCTTCTACTTTGTATGAAGGGTAATTAATATTCTTACACGGTTTTGGTTTTCTGTGGCGCGCAACATCTCTTTCATTAGATCTATGATGTTCCTTATTTTGTGCAAGACTCACGACTAGCAGATACAGACAGATAGAGGAAGTGGACATGTAAAAGCTCGTTCGCTGAATTAAGATAAAATTTGATTGTGTACTGGAAGAGCAAAAGCTTATTTGCACCTTTTTTTTTTTTCTGTCTTTTTCTCTTCTTTTTTTCTTTAATTTTTTTTTACTGACAGGAAGCCGCATGGACTGTGACAGACGAGTGCATTCAGGTCATGGGCGGCATGGGCTTCATGAAGGTGAGTGCCCAGTGAGAGAAGCTGCTTCAAGAACATTTAACAGCTTGTGTTGCCGCCTGCTAGAATTTAAGTTATTGATTTTTAACATTTCGTAGTGGGTTGAAAACAGACTCACAGTTTCAAAAGGTTTAATAAAACAGCTATTTCACAATATAAAGTGTTATGTTTGTTGTAGGTGGCGAGCTATTAGCAGTTATATCTCATTTCTGTTTCCATAACCCTGGAACTTTTTAGGAACTCTTTCAGTCTTGGGTTTTAACTAGAGGAACCATGGTCAAAATAGTCTGCACCGTACTTCCTGGCCCCAAATAAGTACCTCCTTTGGGTAAACAATAGCCCGTTTTTGCAGCAGGAACAGAAAGTCGACCTTGGTTTCAAAATGGTTCTAAATAGTTCCCGGGCTTTATCCTCTTGCACCTCTTGTCCCTCCTCTGGGTATAGAATAAATGTAAACAATCACTATTGTTTCAACCACAACAACCAGGTTCTAAAAAGTTTCTGGGTCAAATACTTCACAGTTCACTTTAACTTTGCCAGTTGATATAATGCCGTGACGTACTGAAGCAGAAATGCATTCCTGTAGAACACTGTGCAGATCATGGATGCTTTGCCGACAGTCACTCTTGTGTTTTCAGTCTCCCGTTCCAGCTTTGAAACGTCCATTCAAACGTTAGTTGGAAAATCATCACCGTGGCTGTCACTGTACATCTACTGCATATTTATTTGTCCTCTATTTGCAGCCGTCGCTGACATGAACGTATCAAGTTTACACACCAGCTTATCTACATCAGCACTGCATGGATCAGTAGCGACATTGATGAAACACTCAGCCAGCGAGAAGAGCACAACAAGCTTCAAACAGCCACTACACTGCTGTTTCTCAGAGAACTCGCACACACGTTGGCATTGTGGTATTGAGTCACATAGTTTCCACATGTGAGACAAAACACCGATCCCGCATTGGTTTCTTCAGGCACAGCTTAAGAAAAAAAAAAGAATTCACAAGAATAGACCACCGGCTTCAGACACGTGGGCGAGCTGCAGCTGCAATACAAACAATAATGTCGCTCTGCTTAAAATAAACCCTCTCTGGCAGACGTGCTGCTTAACCAGGCTCCCAGTACAGTGGAAACTTGGCCATGGAACAACACTTTAAAGCACTCACTGCAGAGGTGACGGTGCACTCTTCAAGCACTCTGAGCACAGGGGGGGGGGGAACACAAACAAAATAAACTCTAAATTGCATTACAGATATTCCCACAAAACCTCAACAGAATTTACACTTTAAGCTTCACAAAAGTACTTTATTATAGGTTGTTATGTTGTATCGATGGTGATATTGTATTGCAGATTTCTCTGTAATTTCGTCCACTTCATTCGTGTTTCTAGAAGCTGTGAAATGAGGGAGGGGGTGGGGGCCTCACTTGATACAAAAACGGATGAATTTGCTCACAGCTTTGCGTTTTGACTCAGGGTGTGCCCTGTACATTTTCATTTCCGCTCTCCGCCACAGAATACATCGTCCTGTGTGACTCTCGCAGGCAGAATCCAAAGGTGCAGAACTGAACCGTCCCTATTCCTTGTTTGCAGCTGCTGTTTTCACTGCCTCATTTTAGCTCGCAGCGAGAGGCGGAGATCAAAATGTCGTTCGTGTGTAAGATATAGTAAATAACACCATGTTTGGTTTCCCGACATGCTAACGCAAACGCCACTTCTTCACCAAAGATCTCAGACTGGAATCCAGAGCAGCTTTCAGTGCGGAAGATTCTCAGGAAAGTTCCATTCAGTGTGTTCTTAACAGTAAATCACGAGTTTGAATGGGATTATTGCAGCGTTGTTCCTGATAGGATTTAGCTGGAAAAGGAAAGGAAACTCTTTAATACAGAGCGAGAAGCAGGTCGTCATCTTTCTGTGTCCGTTTCCGCAGGACTCCGGAGTCGAGCGGGTGCTGAGGGATCTGAGAATTTTCCGAATCTTCGAGGGCACCAACGATATCCTGAGGCTCTTTGTGGCGCTCAATGGCTTCCAGGTAAAACGGATACCTCTTTGTTGGATTTGATCTGTGTAGAAAAGCACAAGAAGTTCTGTAGAGAGGAAGTGATTTCTGCTTGCTGTATGAAACTTCCAACAGTACTTCCTATGTGATTTTCACAAGACGCTGTGACAATCTTGTAGGTTTAAAAATAGACTATGAAGAAGCAACTTCCTTATACTTATACAACTTATACGTTTTTTACACCAAGCATCCGTGTTAAACCTGTTAGAGAACTCATCCACACAACTGTGTTATGTTCCTGTATTTTGCACAACCTGCCTTCAGATCTTCTACAACAACAAACATTTGTGACTAAAGAAACCTCTTAGAGGTCGAAGAGTTTAACCTCAGTCTGCTTCATTCAATTAATTTAATTGATGGAGACCAAGCAGCCCACCAACTGTAGCTGAATCCCGATTGGTCCGGCTTCACACGCTTCAAACTAATGAGACGAAAGAAAACCGGAACACAGAAATCTCTCGTGAAATAACCAAAACAGTTCTGACTTTTTAGCATGAAACAGTGTGTTCACGGGGGGTGTCTTCACTCTTAGTAAGAAGCTGATGGAGAAACTTGCGTCTCTAAGCAATGATCCCCGTCACTGATCAGTCGCGTGTGCTTCCCTCCAGAATGCTGGTAACCAGCTGAAGGGCTTGCAGAAGGCCCTGAAGAACCCATTTGGCAACGCTGGGTTGCTCGCAGAAGAAATCACCAAGAGAGCCAAAAGGTTGCGACACACCCACACACACACACACTCACACACACGGGACAGGGAGTGCTAAACTACTACAGCTGGTGGTGGGAGATGGGGACTTCCCATGATGGATGCAATTCATCTGAGTCAGTTCCAACCTTCATTATGTGACGTTGATGTCCGAGCAAGAAGCGACTAATTCGTTAGCAGGAAGGAGTTATTCTTTGTATGAACTGTTTCCTTACAGTTGATTCCTTACATCTGGGCGTTGCCAACACACACACACACACACACACACACACACACAATTTCCTGCACTTTTCACTTTAAAGTGATTGAAAACGTCCTTTAGTCATTGCTTTCAGACGAGCTGTTTGAGTGCTGTTAATGCAGCTCATTTGTCCTCATGTCTCTGTGTCCTCACAGCCGTTTAACACTTAATTGCTTTTTTTTAACATTATAAAAAATATGTTTTGTATCTCTGGACATTATCAAGATTGTATGAAAGCAGCAGACCTGCTGGAATACACTCAGAACTGTCAGCGGGTGATTTCAACCTTGAAGACTAGAATTGTTATTCCGGCAGAAACACCTTTTTTTTTTTAAAAGAGAAAAATACTTTTTTATGTACAACCCTATGTGAACTATAACAGTGAAAGTGGGTGGTTCTAGTTTCAAGAGAAAGCGTCTCTAATGAATGCGCGATCAGCTGCCCACACAGGATGCATCCATCTGACGGAGCGGACGAGCGTCAACGGTGCAGCTGATTACGCTCGTCCGCATGAACGACTAGAAAACGGTGCGTTTGCTCCAGCTGATAACAGCTGTCGTCTTCTTCTTCTTTGCAGGAAGGCGGGTTTGAGCACAGGTCTGACTCTGCAGGGAACCGTGCATCCTGAGCTGGCACAGAGCGGCGAACTGGTGTGTTACATCTCCCATGTTATTTATCACACACAACAACAAAAGGGTAGCTTGTACTGTATTTGGTGTTGCCTGTTTATCTCTTTGACGTGTGTGTGTGTGTGTGTGTGTGTGTTGATTTCTAGACCATTAAGGCCATCGAACAGTTTGGAGTGGTCGTTGAGGAGCTGCTGATCAAGCACGGCAAGAAGATCATTGGTGAGCGAGTTGAGCAACGATGCCCAACGGGCACAGTTTTGATGTTTCGGCGTTTCAGACGTCACACGCTTTTCGAAACTTTTAGAATAAGAATACATTTTTTCCGCGGATAATAATTACGTGTTGCGGTGTATCCAAACGTTTGGGCTTTTGCTCCCTCTATAAAGAGTCCTCTTACCACTTGGTTTGCTTGTCTTGTAACAATGGAATGCGTTTGAGTCGACTCAACAAGCGGTTTCCTGTTGCAGATGAGCAGTTTGTCCTGAAGAGAGTGGCAGACAGCGCCATTGACCTCTACGCCATGGTGGTAGTCCTGTCCAGGTACAGGGTTTTTTGTTTTTTTTTAACCAACCTCTCTCGTTGTCCTTGTTTCACTCTTTCACTCCATCTCTTGCTTCTTACTCCCACGCACTTGTTTTATGGTCTACTTTTATTCCACATACTCCTACGCAGCCTCATTTTATTTTTTCCCCTCTCCACAGGGCTTCGCGCTCTCTGAGTCAGGGCTCGGCCTCGGCTCAGCACGAGAAGATGCTGTGCGAGACCTGGTGCATGGAGGTGAGATCCTTCACACAGACAAAAACAATCATTTTAATTACTAAGAAAATAATAATGTGGATAAAGGCAGCCAGACACACAGCACTCATGTTTCACTTTTAATAGCTGCCTGTTTGTTAATCGAATTATGTGTGACTTTTAAAATATTCATTCATTCATTATCTATACCCACTTTATCCTGTAGAGGGTCACGGGGGGTGCTGGAGCCAATCCCAGCTGACTTTTAAAATATGTAATAGTTAAAGGAAAAGTTTGACACTTTGGGAAATATGGATGAGAACCAACTCTACACTCTACTTCTCAAATGGTTTGGTGTGGCGAATGTCCGCTGTCTCGCGCACACCTCACTGCAGGTGAAATCTAATTATAAAATGATCTAACTTGATTCAATGCTCCCTTCGTCCCTCAGGCGCACGAGAGGGTCATGCGTGACGTCAAGTCTCTGCGCTCCAGCGAGTCCAGAAAACTCTTCAGGAACCTGCGAGCCATCTCTGCAGCCATGGTGGAGAACGGAGGAGTGGGGGCTCCTCACCCTCTGGGTTTCTAAACGCACCCCCCCCCCCACCCCCCCCACCCCCCGTGTCTTCATGTCTGCCGGGTCCCCCCCCCCCCACTCTTCTGCATCTCTAACGAGCTTCTGGGACATGCACGCCGATTCTCTCACACTTCACCAACGTAACTATCACCATCATTGCTCCATCACACGTTGGTTCCCCTTTTTTTTAATCTGCTTTGTGTAATTAAGCTTTCATGCGCTGAGTTTGCATACACAACGTTGGGCTGAGTGATTTGTCGTTTTTATACTGGAATTACAATTTGAAACGTGTCGTACAGTTTTCAATGTTGGTGTGTTTGTGAAGCAGGTAGGCGTTTTTGTTTAAACTGAACTCACAACCTCCAGAATATACGTGGAAAGTCTCAATTTAAACTCTAGTTTATAATCTGTGAAATAAAAATGTATTTATTTAAATTGGTCAATTTAGAAACATCCCGCTATTTCTACAAATCATACAGTCCTCCCACCACCTGCATCTCAAACAGCTGAATGTGTGCTTATCTCAGCCGTTACGGCCGTAGCTACTTGAATGACCTCATTAATCTGCTGAAACATTAAGTGCAACTTGGAGGCCAGTAAACAGAGGGAGCTTCGAACAAATCTGCTTTAAAGTGATTTAATTTATACACAAAGGTATTTTAAATGAATGTAAGTTCTTCACTTGCCTACATTGTGATCACGTGTATATAAGTGTGGTTTGTGTATTTTTAATGCCTTTCTACATGTTAATTAAGCTCACGCATGCACTCATCACAGAACCATTAATGTCAGGAGCAAATAAACGTCTTGCCTTAGAAACCGATCCACAGATGCTGTTCGACGTTCCTGTTGTGAGTCGAGTCAAACGCAGGGAACTTTCACGTGTTTTTACGAAAATGTGCAGGCCGAGTTAATGGCCGTTAAATTAACTTCCAAAGTGCAAGTGTGTATTTTCTCAGCTAAAGGTGTCAGGCATCATTAACTGTAATTGTAGAAAGCCAGTCTGCATACTTGTATTTAAGAAATAATGTCTTGTACAACTTAAATAATGTCTGCACATTCTTGCCCTCCCATTAACTTGTATTGTAACAAACAGCAGCTCTTTAAGTCGGCCATCTGTCAGAACAGTTCATGCACATTGGGCTGATTTGATTACAGATATGATCACATGCCTTTTTAAAGGACCTAAAAATACCTCTTAGGTTGCCAGATGATTGTCTCAACTGTTTTTGGTCTCCGTATGTGCAGACCCAATTCGTCGTTTGTGGTTCGACATGGCACTTACCTGTTAGAAATAATAAAGTATCTGTTCGTCTGTCTTGGCTGTCTATCCATTTATCTGTCTGAGCTTGCTCCGGCGAGAGCGATGAATGTCCATATCACTTTAATTTTTCTGTCTTTAAACATACTTTTTTTCCGTACAGCTGTTGTCTCTGTAAAGTCCAGATTCTTTAAATATTTTTCTCACCAGATCTGTAAATGTGCCACCGAACAGGCCAAGCTACGCTAATTCAATTATATATCAAAGCTCTAAACCTAAATCTCATCTAACCAATATCTTTTACCCAACTTTCCGGAAAACTCACTTCCTGTTTCTGTTGTATTCGCAACAACCGGCAACTGTGCTTTCACTTCTGCTGCTCGTGCTCTTCCAGAACAAAAAACACTGTAAAGGAATTGCCAGTAAGTGCGATGGCTGCCAGTGCACGGTACATAGAAACAGGAACCTCTTCCTGCCTTTATGTACACACACACTTGAACAGTGTTGGTGCTGTGGGTGTGAGACTGACAGAAGATGGGGGTTGTGCCGGCGCTGTCACGAGCCCTGTGGTTAAAATGTTGAGAATTCCCCCGGCAGTCTCCGTTTGACAAACCGAACTGGCAAGCTCAGCAGCTACTGTGCAACAGGTTGACAAAACTCACTGTCTTGTTTTGTTTGCAGCCATTCCCCACTGATTTTTATAATCTCCACGTTTCTTTAGTAGTGGTAACTATAGCAGGAAGAAAAGTCCGCTTCGCCGTGATAAAGTTAGGATTTATTCAGGCCCATTCCCCATTAGCGGACCTTCATGTAAAACTTATGCCAACTTGACTTAAAAGGAATAGTTTGTGGAAGTATGTTTATTCGCTTCATTGCTGAGAATTGGCTAAATGAGAAGATGGAAAACGGTATCGCTGTCATGGGTGTCTGAAGCTAAAGCCGGGATATGGTTAGCTTAACTTAGCACAAAGACTGGAAATGGGGGGAAAACACCTAGCATGGTTCTCCGACCACCAATGAACATATTACTTCATGCAGAAACTCAAATTCAAACATTTGTGAGATATATCATTCATTTGTAAGCTTTAGAGGTGCTAGTGAGCTTTTTATTTTAATGTTTGCATGGGCTAGCTGTTTCCCGCCTCTACGCTAAGCTAACTGTCTTTGTTGTTGCTTGGTTGTGATCTGATACCAAGTGACATCAAGGCAAGGATCACCCATATTGACATGAAATCTTGATACCTTCTTCTTATTAAGAGCAGCTCATGTAATATCCCGTAGAAGTGCGAAATGTGTCATGAAAAGCCGAAGATTTGCGAATAATTTGCCAGTAGGCGTTCTTTTACTGTTCTCTGTTAATTGCTTTATTACGTGCATGTTAAAATGGGGAAAATAGCTTTTAACAGGACATAAATGTTCACTGTGTGAATTCACTGAACCATCAAGATGACTGCGGCGTGTTTATGTGAGCAGATCCCAAATCCCCCCAAAAAACCACACCGAAGATAAATAAGGGGCAGACGTGAGAGCGGTAAACGTCTTCGCATCTGATTCTCAGAAAGGTCAGCGTGCGACCTCTCGCGCGCTGACCTTGATTTCAAGGGGCGCTGGATCAAGACCGTTGATCTCACACTTTTTAATGTCCACAAGTTTCACACAGGGAAACAGCGTTCACCAGACGATGCGTTTATCCTCCGCCGCAGTCATTTTTAATTCCCAAATGACGCAGAGCTGTCAGAGGTCAGGGGAGTGACCTTGTGGCCTGGTGACTTGAACCGTAATGAGATGACGGCCCACTTCTTCTGAGAAGGTCCACACCAGAGCAGAATACGAACAGGGTGGTGTCCACGTGGTGCTCTGACACTGATCACATCCAGGCCTTAACGGTCTCTGGTGAGGAATAAACCTCAGATCCGGGGGTTGGTACGTTCAGGTGCTTCCTTTGGCTCCTCCCACGCCTGAGCTGAGAACAGACATGTATCCAAATGTTCCTGTGGCAGTCAGGATCCTGACATTGACCGGCTTTTTTTGTCACACGTTGTCGCTTTGACATGAGTGCGAGTCACGTGAGGGTCTCCTGACTCACGCTGGCGTTGTTTCCTCCTCCTCCTCCGCCGGAGCCTGGGGGACCTCCAGGGAAACGATCGTCTGGGCGGTCAGCGCGCGCTCCCTGAGGAAGAGAGTGAAAAGATCCTGAAATGAACACTTAAGGCTTCAGCAGTGAACTCCTGCGCTGCTTCTTAACGTGCTCAAATGTCCAAAACACACAAAAGGGAAGTCCTTTTATGATCAGATGTGGTTTCATCCTCAGATTATGCAACAAGCGTGCATTTTAATTACTCATTTCGCCATCGTAGTGGCAGCAGTCATGGTTATATTGAGCCTCATGCTAATCAGCTACTTTCTTTCAAGCATGTGACTTCATCTTGCTATTAATCACCCTGCTTCAAAAAATTCACTCTTTCCTCTTAGCTGTTGCATTCAGCGCTTCTTTGGCATCTTTCTTTCTGGTTGTTACATTTAGTTTTTTTTTTAGTAACGGGGTCAATTAAGGCAATTTAAATCTGCTTTCTCAAAACGAGTGGCTTCAAGTGCATGGAAATCTTTGTTTTCAGGGTCTCAGGTCTGATTGACTGAGCTCCATTGTCCACCATGAGTTAGTTAAGATAACTGTAGAAACAAATACAACCATAGTGTGCAGCAGCATGCGACTGGTTTCCTGCGTTGTCTGATTTTATCCTCTATAAATGCAAAAGTTTGAGATTTGGGGAAACGTGCAAACATCCTCTGCTCTTCTGGAAGGGCCGCGATCAATGTATTAACTCTTTATTAACATTTAAGACCACAAACTGTATTCATGTATTGTTGTAGAACTCTTTCATGGATTATTCATTAACATATTAGAGATGACTTTCCTGATGGCATATAGCTACAGAAAGTCATTAATGAGCATTTATTATTAACTATTACTGACTCACGAGCACGATCGATTGCTTTCATTAATAAGTCGTCACAGTTACAACTTCTAGAAACGACACTTTGCTCTGCACGCGTAAAAGCTCATGTTATTGGTGCATCCACTGGCACGTACCGTGTTTTGTGCTGGCTGTGCGTCCTGTTGACGTGCACAGTCCAGCCGAGGACGCTCTTCAAGTACCGGGCACAGCAGGGGAACCTGTGACTCAGCTGCTCCAGAAGTTCCTCTTTGCGCAAACCGTAAACAACCGGCGCAACGCACTGCGCCAAGCTGAAGAAAGCAAAGATAACCACGGCCGACAGCTCTTTGGTCGCCAGCTGAATGAGACGCTGTTTGTACAACATCGTGATCACGAAGTTCACAAAGTTGGGCAGCAGGCACACCGCCAGCTGGCTGCCGTGCAGGGCGATTGTTCTGCACCCGGCCCGGTTGCGCCGGTTCAGCACCCCCAGCCGCCGCCCCTCCATCAGTATCCTCGCGTAGCTGTAGAGGATGAGCACCGTGCACACGCCTATGAACACCACCTTCTGCAGCTCGCCGTTCTTCAGCTGATCCCGGCCGCATTCCCCGTGGTAGTCTCCCACGGCGGTGGTCTTGGAGTCCGGGTGGATGAACAGGCTGAGGGGGATGATCAAAGCCACGAGCCAGGTGAGCGCGCCCAGCAGCCAGGGCCAGTGTCCCGCCGCGCAGGCGGAGGTGTAGCGCATCGGGTGGCACACGGCGCAGTAGCGGTCCAACGCCATCGCCGTGAGCGTCAGGAGGATGTTCGAGGCGCTGCTGACCAGAACGGTGATCATGGCGAGGCAGGCGGAGCGGCCCGGCCGCGCGTCCAGGTGGATCTGGTAGTAGAAGACGCTGCTCATCCCGAGGTAGACCAGGGCGGACAGCAGCAGGTGGAAGACCAGCACGAAGCGGGCGCGGCTCCGGAGCCGCTCCACGCGCACTATGGTCGAGTTGATGAGGAGGTTGAAGAAGAGCAGCACCGAGAAGGACACGGTGGACACGTAGAAGCGCACGCAGGTGTAGTCCCTCCTCGCCTCTGTCCACGACGTGCTGTTGTTCGCGGACATTATTCCTCAGCTGGGCCGGTTTGGATTTAGAGGATGATGATGATGAGGATGATGAAGATGATGGTGGTGATAAAGGCAGTGGAGCGGAGGCGAAAGAAAGTTTGTCCGCCGCATGATCCTCTCTCACCGCCGTCTGACTAAAGACTGCCTCAATACGATCACCGCTCACTTCCCCCCCCCCCCCTCTCTCTCTCTCTCTCTCACTCACTCACTCACACACACACACACACTGGAGTCTCGAATTTGAACTCTTTTTTTTTTTATCCTTGACTTTTTGAATGTTTAATTATAACCAAGTAAATAACCGATGCGTTTATTTTGCTCTTTATTTCTTATTTTGTCTCTGGAATTAAAAGGCAATTACTTTTTAATTTAAATTTTTTTTTTATT
>JAVQJD010028498.1:0-11485 GCA_036023655.1 Nannoperca australis | reverse complement strand
AAATGGGAGAGGGAGGGGAGGAGAGATGTGGTTTCAGGGTGGATGGGGGGGGGGAGAGAAGTGAGTGTCAGTTGAAAAGGAGAGAAAAGATGAAAGACAAATAGTGAAACAGGTCCAGAGAAAAGGGAGAGAGAGAGAGAGAGAGAGACACAAAGAAAGACAGCCACAGACCAGATGTGCTCAAGCGGTCACCAGTTCAGTGGGTGCAATGTGAAAAGAATACGTATGTTAATTGATCTGTACGTCATCAGTTGTTCAAAGTTTATTTTATATTTTCTACCCTACAGTACAGCATGTGCAGCATTCAAGATGTGGTATATTTAAAAAAATTCTGTGCGATTCCTTTAGTTTTGGTGCAAAATCAACACCAGTACCAGTGCCAATATCACAACAACGCTTTAAAATATCTTTTGGTTAATCAGTACTATTTTCAATACCTTAATTTTACAAATATAAACATGTTTTCTAAAAAGTGGTTTAATTGTTGGCTACACGAGCTATTAAACAACCGGTAATATTAAATAATTAAATGTTTCATAGATAAATCAGGAACTATCTGCTGAAGGAATTAGTGCCAACAGTTGATAACAGCTTTCTGTACTTTGGTGTCAAGAAAGCATTATGGTACAATACATACCATATTATTAATGTAGTGAAGAACATGGAGGGGACCCTGTGAAGTGAAGAAAAGGGTCCTCTCCGTGTTGTTTACTCCTGCAAAGCAAACCAGCAGATTCCCAGCTAAGTCTGACCTGATGGCCCACACTGTGACATGCAGTTGAAGGTGTAGTGAAAAAAGTGGCAGCAGTGTAACTGTAAGGAAACAATAATAGTAGCTACAGGTAATTGCAATAGTTTAAGTATCTGTGATTACTGTGAAAATATCTAATAGCAATGCTTCTGACAAATATTATGATTCAAATCTGTTTAATATTCTGTAGTATGTGAAATGTGATTTTGAGAAAACTTGAAAGAAAAGCTTCAGATTCTAAATTGTACGTGATGAAATGTTTAATAACTATGTGTGAATATACATTTAAATTAAAATGTTTAGATATACCATCATCATTTCATCTGTTCACTCTTAAGTTAATCGATAACAGTCGCCACATTTAACGTAATACGGTGTGTACAATACAGTGCATGTATGTACAACAGAACAAGAACAAGAGCACTGAAAAAGATGCACACACACACACATGCATTTATGTATACACACTCCCGCAGATACACACGCTGCAGGCTTTGCGGTACTTAAGTGAAAAGTAGCGGAACAAATTCCAAAGATCCCTTTGAAAATCATGTTAGACTTTTACCAGACCTTTGGAATAACACGTACAACAACCAGAGCTAACTGGAGTCGGCAGAGTGTGAGAGGAGAGGAAAGGCCAGAGGAAAGAGAACAGAGGAAAAGAGAAAGAGATCGGGAGGAGGGTCAAAAAGACAAATGCTTTGCTCAGATGGTTCAGTGGTTAACTTCCTCACCTCTCAAACCACATGTTTCCACAAAGGCCTCAGACGAAATCCAGCCAGAGCTTTCTCTCTCTGTGTGTTCCCTTAATCTTTTTTTTCTTTCTGTGCTTTCTCTCCATCTAAAATAAAACTACTAAGAGGGTGCTAGACTGACTGCTCTATTTCTTTGGATGGAGAAAGGAATGGAGAGTATGGACAACTGGCTGAGAAATGGCTGAGGTTTGACATGAGGTTTAATGTTAAAAACACACCATGGTTTTATGAGATTAGCTGGTTTGTTAACTAAACAACTGAATCAATCACATACAGATTTGAAAACCTTGCATAATCCTTCAAATGCCCTGCGAGCACGAGCTGGCATTTCTGACAATATTTTGACAAAATTGGCACTTAGGGCCAAGTAAAAGTGACACATCTCAACCAGAAATCACATTAAACTACCGGACAAGTTTGAACAGCAGAAGTAATGGAAATTACTGTGGGAAAATGAGAAAAAATAAAAGGAATTAAAATTGATATGTTAGCTGTTACAGGCCTGCAAGCTGTTGTTTGCAGCTGTTGCACTGGAGTGATAATGACTGAGATACTCTAAAATCTAAGGTTGGGAGTGAGAAGGAGGCTCAAGACTGGCCCACAGGGTTGACTTCCTGATTGTTTAAACTCTTTTCAACAGATTCTTCTTATATATCATTTCCTCCTGCCTTTTGATTATATCACTATGATTGTCAGTTTCATCTTAAGCGTGTGCAACTGGAAGGAAACCCCAACAGCAATGAAGAAAACGATAGAGAGACTACACGTTCCACCTGGCCTGGGATTGCCACAAACCAATAGGAGCTAGAGTGTGTGGCTAGAACATAAGGACATTTGGGCTACTCTGCTTACCCAAATAAGTGATGGAAAATTGAAAAATGAAGAATTTGTCTAGATTTAGAATTTTTAAATCTAGGTAACAGATGGCTCGGCAGAGGAGGGCTCTGTAAAAATCTATCAAGCAAAGGTTAAAATGGTAAAAGGAGTTCCCTAAAAAGACAAAGCGCTTTACAATTTACAATCATTTACATAAACAATGGTGGTGAAGCTGCCATCAGGACGTGTCTTGCTCAAGGACATTTGGACAAGTTGCAGGAGGCGCAATCAAACCGCCAACCCTGCAATTAGTGGACATCCCACTCTACCTCCTGAGCCACAGCATACACCCATTACACCCATACAGAACAGTTCAATCTGGTATTACAAGTAATTTGAACCTCTTAAGAGGAAATTGTGAGGAATGAATGAGGAAGAAAGGATGATCAGAGGAAGAGTAACCGTGACTTGATAGCTCTGGTCCTTTGTTCTAAATTAGACCTGTTTGTTAGTGGACGTCCCGCTGACGCACACACCTGGTACACATTACTACGTTCACTCTGTGTGTGTGTGTGTGTGCGCGAGAAGGAAATAGATAAAAGAAGGGGAAGATGGACAGATGGAGGAATTGAGTGAGGGCTGTAGTTCAGTTTTAGTGAACTCCCATGTGTGTTTCCATGAGAGAGTCCACTGATGATGTGACACAAACCATATGTGCAACATCTGCCTGATGTGTGTCTTCAATAGCGAGCCCCCGGGCCCTGATGTAACAAAGGATCATAGAAAGCACCACATTGATGAGACAATGCTTACCTTTATCTGTCGTCTCGTTTCTTTCATCCTTCTTTCTCTTATCTCTTATCCTACCCTATTAGTAAAAGACACTCCACTCACAAACTTTTTTGAATTCTTTAATATTCTTCATTTATAAATAAGTCTCCCTTATCTGTCAGATTGTCCTGCAATCAAAGATGTCATATAATATATATAGTTTTAGAGAGTATTTTTATTTATTTATTTTTTTTACTTTCATTTTTAACTTAAGTTTTTGTTATTTTTTAAACAAATGCTCCATAAAGCAAAGATTATTAAAGAAAAGCACATCACATTTAAAAAAAAATTGAATCCCACACTTGTTTTTTTTTACATACTTGTGTTTCATGTTATTTCCTTGTGAAATGATGGATCATTGCAAGCTTTCAGCTTCCTAAGTGAAATAGATGACATGGGAAATTAAATTAATCCTTTAGTCTCACAGTGCAGCAGTTTGAGTGTGTGGGTGTGTGACTGTGAGTGGACAGACTGACTATGTGTTACACATGTTAAAACTCAGTGAGAACAACCTAGTTCACTACGGCTCCAAGTCTGGGTAAGGACCCAACAAGGAGTTGAGAGAAAAGTAATACCAGTCCCCAAATTATTCTGTTAAAACCTCTGTCAAAAGTTACTGAGTATGATACACTGCCAAAAGGCTTTATGAGATCCTGCAGAGGAATGTAGGTTGGGACCGAGTTACATTTTGTTAGATTTGCCTTTAATAGCCCTAAAATTGGGTTTATAAACATAAGAAAATGTAGCTCCCCAGAGAAAAAGTCAGAAAGTCAAACTGTTTCTCCTCCAACAGATCAACAGCTAAGGACCCACTTCTTCCCCTCTGATATTTTGCCAGTCGGAGTCTGTCTGTTTGCAATTAGGCAACATTTAATATTTGAGAGCTTCTGTTTACTACTGTTTTCCTAAAAGTAAGGTAACAAAAAAAGTGCTGTATCGAAAACCGGTGTCCTATCAGCCTAAGAATAAGAGTCTCTGTAGTAAAGTAGAACGGTGCTTTGAGCTAAATGCCAATGTCATTATGCTAGCAAGCTCACAATGACGAGGCTAACATGCTGATGTTTAGCAGGTATAATGTTTACAGTGTTCACTATCTTTCCTTTGCGTGCATGCTACCATTTTCTAATTACTACTGACCACAAAGTACAGCTGAGGCTGATGGCAATGTCATCAGTTTTGCAGGGATTTGGTAATAGACCAAAGACATGGACGCATTGATATTTTGACCTGACGATGGCGCTTGATGAAAATTCAGGATATCACCAAGTTATTACAGTCCATCCTGTGGGGAACATGAACATTTCATGGCAATCCATCCAACAGGTGTTGAGATTTTTCACACAAAACCACAATGTCAACATTGCGGTGGTGCTGGAGAAAAAGACAGGGAATCCCCAGAGTCATTAAGATACATCCTCTGGGAACCATGAATGTCTGTACAAAATGTAATGTCAATCCATTCAATGGCGGTTGAGATATTTCTGAATAAAGTCGTGAACCAACTGACTTACACTGCCATCCTTAAAGCCGCTAGTGTGGCTAAAATATTTCAAACAACATCCTAGTCTGGGATCTGTGCTTTGCAGCCTTATATGAAATATGTTACTAGAACAAATGCAGGATTAATGGAATAGAGCAGAATAGAAACCTGGGAATATTTGCAATCCTAATGAAATAATAATAAAGTGAACTGTACTCATTGTATAATGCTCCCATGGTGCATAATCAACAAAAAAATAGCAAGCCCTAAACATCTTCTGTTAACAAATATACACACCGTGGGAGCATTAAACAGTGCTGGACTTCCTCCGCTGTGTAATTCATTATTTTGATTAATCTTGGCAATTACGGCTGAGGACTGGGATATGTGCTTTTCTGTTCTAATTTATTTTTGTTGGCCTGCCGTGGTGACTTTTACAAATTGGGCTGTAGCCACTTTCAACAGACTGTAAAAACGGTAAGAATTAATAACTTTGCAATTCAAACAAGCAAGAAGAGACACTGTGCTCGTCTGTTCAGTATCAGGCTGTCTGAGAGGAAAATTGTGGTTTGCACAGCGTCAGTCCCCACCGGCCAGTTCCAGAGACAGTTGTTGGCTGTCGGTTACAGCGTAGTGGCGCACTGGTATTCACACATGTACAACAGCAAGACACAAAGTCAGGTTGAGACAGTGGTATTAAAGTAGAAAATATTTGAGGAAGGAAAGAAAGGATATAGATATGTTTGAATGAGGTCAAAGGCGCTGTGTGTGTTTGTGTTTTTGTTTGAGGTGGTGAGGGCGGTTCGGTAGAGCCGAAAGTTGACGTCTGATATTTCGCTCATTGTGGTATCCCCTGCACAGTCTGTCGGTGGGAGTTTTAGGGGGGGTGCATGCTCTTGGGTGTTGTTGACATTAGCCCTGGCTGACCTCAACATACACACACTACTGATATCCGCGCTATAGAGGAAAAAAAAGCTCTCACTCTCACGCCTGTTTCTTGACTTCCCTTTATCCCTCTGTCATGTGAATTTGTAGCGTTGGAAATGTTGTAAGTCAAATATGATTCAGGTGTGCTTTTAGCCAGGATGAAGCTTTTAAATAGGGTCTGAACCCGAACGGAGAGTTCAGAAAACACATCAATAAGAAACCAGGCAGAATCTCCCAAGAAGTCATTAATATTGAATAAGTTAAGGTCAGTAAGTAAAAGGTCATTGTGGACAGATATTTTACAGACATGTTTTTGGCTGCAGATTAAACAGCATCATGATTTAGCCAATGAAAATGTCTGATCTCACATATGTTGTTTAGTGATTAAACCTTGCTTTTCTTTTTGCCTTTTTCATTTAAAAACATGATAATTTGCATCAAAATATGGAGACCCATTTTCTGTCTTATGCACCACTGACCAGCGGTTTAAAACACCCACAGCAATGTCCAGAAAGCTGTAACAAGCTGGAGCTGCTGCAGAGTGGACAGACTAGACAGCTAAAAATACACAGCATGGAAACTCCTCTTAAATCAAACAATGAATTAACACACACACACACACACACACATACACACACACACACACAATTCAGACATAATTTTTGAGTGTAAGGGAGGACGTTATTTTAACTAAAAACACAACCTTTGCTATTACAGGAGCCATACGGTGGGTGTAGCTTCCATTCACAAGGGAAGCCAGAGAAAGACAATCTCTCCGTTTCTTTGCCTCTCGAGCGCAGAGATGAAGAGTGACACTGCTTTGCATTGTACTGGTTTTGTTCGGTCCTTTTTGGATCAGGATGCCTTGTTGTGTGTTACCACATTTAAAGTATAGACACTTACAGATAAGATGGGTTCAAATTATCATCCATTTTTAAATTTGTTGATAGTCAGTTTTTATTGATTTGGGCCATCACACATGTGGCAGTTAGCTGGTAACAATTAGTTTGAGGTATCCTGTTATACAATTTTATATGCCAGCCAATCAGAAACACATATTTTCCATGGCAGGGGTATAATACTGAGCTGAGACAGGATGCTTAAAAAAACACAATAAAAGCCATATTTATGTTCTATTTAATGTGCCTTTGGCACCCGATGCAAACTTTAAAACACTGCCTCTATAAAAAAAGATCAATACATCCTCACACTTATCTCCACTGTACCAAATGTATTATCTGAGCTTTTGTCCATGCGTAGATAATAAATATGGTGCTAATGCGACAAGTGAGCGTATGTTTTGATCTTTTTTCATTGTTGTTTTTTTGCATCCAGCAACTTTCGGGAAGGTTTTGTTCAATCACGAACTCGGGCAGAAAAACATGTCCCGTTCTTCATGGGATCCATTTGATCACATCCGGCCCCCACGAGATCAACAACTTCTTTTATAGTGCACTGACGGCCTTGTCACAGCATAACTCTACTGTTGTTTGGGGCAGCCGCTTCTTTTCACCTGCCAGCTCATTGCTGGTTCACGCTATCAGCCCCAGTTCCACCCCAGCCAACCAGCAGGAGGTGCTAGTGCAGCAAAAAGGACAAGAACCTTCACAGGCTTACCACCCACAAACACGGCCAATCGTGGTTAACGGAGGTTGAACTCCTGGTCTTTAATCCGGCACCGAAGACTTGGTTTTGGGATTAACATTAGGGATTTGACTGGTTAAGGATAGGGTTAGGGTTGGAGTTAGGCACAAACAAGTGATTGATGCTTAAGTAAGCATTCAGGGATTTGAATGCAAGTCAGTATAATGTCTTAAGAAAAAAGTCAACGTTTGTGTATAAGTGTGTATTTACCTGCGCACAGCGTCGGTGGTTTTCACACCAGTCCAGAACGTGGTCACTCTGGAAGAGACAGAGAGGATGAGGGTTAAAACAAACACAGAGAGACAAATAAATCTTTCATGGACCAATCCTGCGTTTGACGCATTCTTCCCACATTTGATATATTCACGTGAGACTGCTGTCCAACATACAAGACCAAAAGCAAAACATTGTTATTGAAAGGTCAACCTGACATGCGGACAGACACACACTCAACACTTTCTCTTATTTACATAACTATACTCGGGTGCAAGATGACTTAACACACTGTGTTTGTGGTTGCTGAACCAGACAGAGACCACGTCACTTGGTGAGATGTATGTTTGTGTGTGTGTGTGTGTGTGTGTGTGTGTGTGTGTGTGTGTGTCTGTGAGTGTGTGTACAGTTACTGCTAAGTGAGTAAAGACCAACAGTAAACATGGCTGCTATAACCGCCGTGACAGAGGGAGACGTCATCTCATGACCACAGGGACAGAAATACGAATTAACCAGATCAACCCCCTAGTCCTAAAGTCTCTTCAACGTTTCAGATTTAGTCTTTCATCCAAATCATACTCCTTAAAAGAAACATCTATATTTGGTATTGAAGGTACAAGGCCACGCAGATGTTTTCAGATTTTACCTGGAAAACAAAGAAGCTGTTGATACCTGAGATACACGAAGAACTTTTTATTATTTCATGGTGAAATTCTGACACCTTGTTATAATTACCATAAACAAATAATACAGGGATCATTTTCATTATCAAATACTCTGTTGATTATATCTGATGAATCCAAAAACTGTTTATCCTATAAAATGTCAAAACATAGTTGAAATAAAGCTTCAAAAGCCAAAGTCAACATCTTCAATTTGCTTGTTTTGTTAAACTAAAAGTACAAAACCCAAACATATTCAATTTACAATGACATAAAACAGTATAATGCCAAAATAAACTACATGTTTGAGAAGCTGGAGGTAAAGTATGTTTAGTGTTTAGGCTAACTGGTTATAAAAATCGTTTAAGAGATATTATCTATCAATCGAGTAACTGATTAGTCGACTAATCATTTCAGCACTTCTGCCCATGAACTTTGTTGGTTTCACAGGGTCGATATTACCGCTTCCTTCTTGAATCCCCCTGCAGTCCCCTTTTTGAGCCCCTACAATACCTTTGAGTAATTAAGTATTTATTTAATTTAACAGTTTTTGGGAGATTCTGGATCATTTTAATGGTTTAAATGCAGACTTGAAAACCCTGTCGGCTGTTTTTAACTTTCGTTGGAAAAAGAGTCAGTCAGTGTGGCCAAACGGCTGCTCTTCCCTCTGAAATGCTTTGTCATCATCGCCATCACAATCATGATGCCATCATCCAACATCAAAACAACCATTAAAACACTGGTGTGTGTGCATTTGTGTATCTGTCTGTTGTCATGTGTGTATGTGTGCCTCCAGAGAGTATGTAATGTGTGATTGTGCGTGTGTGTGTGTGTGTGTGTGTGTGTGTGTGTGCCTGGGATAAGCCCTCTTAACGACTCCTAAAACCCTCTCCTGAGTGTGCTGTATTTAGCCTGAACCAAGCTCATCTCTTACCACATACACACACACACACACACACTTTTCAGGGCTTCTCCTCTATAAAGTAGCCTTTGTGCTTCTGGTATAATGAGGGTTAAGGGGTTAGGGTTGAGGTAACAGTGCAGAGGTTAAAGGTTAGAGATTAGGGGTTGAGGGCTTTCACGGTACAGAAGAGGTTGAATTGACTTGTTCACTTGTTGTGAACTCTTAACATTCAAAACAGATGCATATTGACCACTATGGTGAAATAACTGCTAAAGGAGCTAAACTGGACTTTGATGTATGAAGATGTCACTAGAACAGCCACAGATTTTTACCAAAGTGAGGGCAAACTTTAGGCCATGAGATGCTTTTTAGAGTGCTGGTTAGATAATACAGTTGAGAGCTTCTTTCTGACTGTAAGACGTGGAGGGCTGCCTGTTGCAATTTCCGTTAAATTTCCAAAACTGACAAACCATCGGTCACGCTTATTTTCTGCAGAGACTGGCAACTGAGCATATGTGTGAAAATGGTCTGAGCTCCAAGTTTGTTTGCCTCATTCCTCTCATATTCTCAGCCCTGTCCACGTCCAGTGCTACAGCTGCCTCAGTTGTCCAGCTGTTGGCAGCAGTGCAGCAGAGACAAGGAGTGCAAACTAAATCAGGAGAAATGTTTGAACAAAGGCCACAACACATTTTCTCAGACAAACAGAAATTCTGTCTGTGAATTGACTGCTGGACATAATAATGCTAGTATGCCTTTAAGAGTATAAGTATTGAGTATTGATGGGGTGTTATCTGTGCTAGTTATTAAAAGGGATAAGGGATAATGCTGTGGCGACTGCTTAACCAGCCTCATGTAGTGTAATATAAGGGAGAGCGGAAGAAGAAAGCTGGAGAGCATCAAAGTAATTGTTAAATCTCTGATGAATAGATTAGTAACAAGTCTGTGGGGAAGGATGAATGGAAAGAGGAATGGATGAGAGGAGAAACAGATCATCATGGTATCACTACAGAGACAGAAGCACCTTCCTCCTCTGCCCACCTTTTCTCCTTTTCTCTCTTGTCTTCGAGGCACTTTCTGACAACGCAAAACTGGCGCTGCCCAGGTGTTACCGATTGCACCATAAACGCCCAAGTCGCCATGGATACAGGTCTTGTAGGAGCAGAGTAATTCACTCAAATGGGGGAGGTTCTTAACTCTCACCCTGTCCTTCCACTGAGTCTGTTGGCACAGTTGTGAATAACCTTACTAATCTGTGCTTGAAAGGTCACCAAACAGTCACTAAGGCTTTTTTCGAAACCACCTGCTTCATGCTACAGACAAATGCATTGCAGTGCAATGTATGCAGTATCTACTACGTACTGCGTTGATCGGTAGTGTGCAGTATGAAATTGATTTATTTTGCATCTGGCATACTGCAGATTTAGCTTTTGTTTGTGTGCTATGTTACATTTTGGCCAAATCAGTATGTACTGCTCAGTATGTAAGAGGCGGTTTTTGAAAACACGATATATCTACCGCTGCATTTTCACCATTTTCTTGTCTATATTCTGGATGTACTAGTAGTGTATCCAAAAACATGAAACATGTATTTCCTGTGATCTGGTCAAGCTGTAAACGTGCTGCATGTCCAGGACAGGTTTTCATGTTACATGCTTCATAGGATATTCTAAAAATAAAAAAAATCTGCCATCATACAATTAAAGGTGCCCTGTTTCATTTTCTTGTAAATAAACAAGCATTGTCTGTATCCTTGGGGTTTAAAAAAAATTATGAATGCGTTTTCTTCCTTATAAACATTTGCAAATCCAATGTTTTAACATTCTGAATCGTACATCCATGTTTACTTGCTAGCAGTCTTCTTCTTCACTGCCTTTGTTTGAGCATTGCAGCCTTTTGTGGCACATAATCTCCAGATGTCGATAAGTGGAATAATGTGAAAATACTGGCTGGATCGTGTGTGCTCAAACAAAAATGAGAGGATCCACTCATAAAAGACTTGCTCCATAGTGGTCAAAAACTCCACAGGGTACCATTATGTTGCATTAGTGCAGCAGAATTGGCACCCTGGGTTGCAGTAGTGAAGCAAAGTCCACCCTCAGATACTCTTTCAGCATCCGTTTGTGATTTTCTGTGGATTCCTGGAGTTTTTAGTGATGGGGTGATATAATGTACTGCTTTTACTACTTTGGCTTCTGTTACAAATTCCCTGTATTTACCAGAAGGTCTTTCTAACTTTGCCAAATGAATGTAGCTGGACTGGTTGGGTTTTATATTTAGGGTAAGAAACCAATAATGACATGTGTACGTGTGAGTGAGTCCAACAGCTGCATTGCAATCTGGTCTGTTCAGGTCACTGTAAGTAGAGAACAATGTCTGTGTTTCTTTGGAAAATATATACACTACCGTTCAAAAGTTTGGGGTCACCCAAACAATTTTGTGTTTTCCATGAAAAGTCACACTTATTCACCACCATACGTTGTGAAATGAATAGAAAATAGAGTC
>JAVQJD010028488.1:0-12894 GCA_036023655.1 Nannoperca australis | reverse complement strand
AGAAAGACAAGGTTATGTGGTTTTTACTTGCAAGGAGAACAGACAGAGTGCACACAAGTCACACACCAATCTGCTCTGCACTCCGTCCGTGACCTTGCTCTTTTATTTCCATTTGGGTGTAAAAAAGGGGGGGGCATACAAACGGCAACACTATTATTATCTCACATTAAACAGAACATCTTCTCATACTCATGTCTAGACAGTGAAGTGTAAAGCGGATAAATATATATATATGTGTGAGTGACATCAACTCACATCATGTTCAGCAAGTTCCTGAATTCTCAGCAATACTTCTATGCAGAGGCAGACATGTAGAAAGAGTATGTTATAATTATAAACATTATTCTAACATACATTTTGTTCATAATGTTTTTGTTCTTTTACATTAAGATTCTCAGTGCAGGACAGGAGTATTTCTCACTGTGGTATTACTACTTTAATTAGTAAACTAATTATTATTTAGTAGCTCATTTCTGACATATTGGGAAATTTTGGATCTTGTGCATGTGATTTCTTAATTCATGATGCTTATGTAAAAAAGATCCACCCACTAGGACCTAAATTAAATATAATAAAAACATGACCTAGTGACTAGGTCATGCTTTTATTATATTTACCTAGTTTAAATATATATTACCTATATTGACCTAGTGACTAGGTCATGCTTTTATTATATTTAATTTTAAAGATAGTAGAATATTGCTAACTTATCATATCTTATCGTGAATATATTGATTACAATCTACGTGTTGCAGGAAGACTTTCAAACCCTTATAAGGAACGTGTGATAAAATAAGTGATGGCCAGTATTTTGTTTACTCTCCCAGCTTCCTGCTATGTTGCGTGTGTGTGCGTGTAAACAACACCAGTCCCAATGATCCTGACCGTGCCTGCCTCCTGCTCTCTGAGTTGAGCTGATTGGATGGGACACAGGACGCTGCAACTAGCTAGCTAACGTTACACTCCGTTACACGAGGTGAAAGTGGCAGCAATGAACCGACCAGGTAAAACCACTTCACATTGGTTTTGCGGTACCGTACAATGAAGTATCTTGGGTAGTTGTAGTCAGCGGGTATCGTGTTTGTAGTGTGTTTACGGTGCTGTCGACGCCGACTAACTTTAGCTCCGTGAGCAACAAGTAACGTTAGCTAGCTAGCTAGCTAGACAGGCAGATAGAGTGAAGTTCAGCACTAAGGACAGCTCCGTGTGTGTATTCAATTTGTTATGAAATATCAAACTGCCATCCGTACTGGTATAACTACTGAAGTTGTAAACGCATTCGACTCGTTAGCAATAGTTATATGCGTTGTTGTACACTTTACTTACGGTATATGTCTATTTATATATATCTAATGTTTCCCCCCATGCCTCTTTGGAAGGTTTCAGCAGGACTACTTTATCCATAAACTTCTCTAAAAAATGTAAAATAAAATGTATATTCATATTCATAGTTATTCACCCACACATTGTAATCTGAGGGTGTCCTATTCCTTAGTTATATATATCTGTTACTATTTACATACTTAATACTACTTATCTATCTATCTAATATTTTTTATCTCTAATGTTTATTCACCCATTCTTCTTTAGAAAGTTTTGGCGGGGCTTCATCATCCCTGAGCTTCTCCACAAGGATAACAGAAAATGGATACTCTCCCTCAGATCTAACTGAGGAGGACATAGACACTCTACGGATTGAACTTGCAAAGGTGATGCAGCTTTTGTGGGCTATTCCTCACAATATATCATAATAACACAACGCAGAAAACACAAATATGTTTAATATGTTGTCTCTCTACCGATTGAACAATTTTGTGTTTCTCTTCTGCATAGATGGAGGAAGAAATTCAGACCTTGCGGCAGGTGCTTTTGGTGAAAGAAAAATATGCAGCAGACATCAGGAGGCAGCTGGGTATGAGTCCTCTCAGTAACATCAAACAGAACCTGTCCAAAGGCTGGCAAGATGTCCAGACCTCAGCCCCGTAAGTTGCATGTTGAGACTAGCAGTGTAGCTTTCTACGTGACATTTTAATTGTTAGAACAAACCGTAGTACGGTCTGTTGGATGGTTAAAAACTCCACTATGCACCTTCATAATCTCGTTTAAGACCCAACTTCTCCTCTGGCAGAGCATTTGCCACGCATTGTCATTGTGTGACATGGTTACATAACCACGGAAAGCACACTAATGACTAATCACTGTCGTGGTCTCTGTCTTAAGTCGGTGTAATAATCTGCCAACCTGTGCATGTTGTGCTCTTCTTTTAGATATCTCACAGCCTCTGCCACTTTGGAGGACATCAGCCACTCCAACGTGTGAGTTTTGGTTTTCATGTTTGTGCTGTAATTCATTGTGCAGGGGTTTCCAAATGTTTTCGTCCTGTGCTCACATGTTGAACAGGGGTGTCTTCTTAGAAACAAGTGATGGGATTTTCCAGGTCAAATAGGATCGGTGCCCTGTTAATAGCCTTACAGCCTGACTTAACATAAGGAGCAGTAGTATTAACAGGCAACAACAGGACTAGCCTATGGCATTTGTTTGAAAGCCAGATCCATTGGCGTACACAGGCCTGTGGTTAACTGTTTAACTTCTGCTGTGAGTGTGAATTCATACCTCTGTATGTTCTCCTTGTACACTCTTGCTAAGTGTTACATGTATGTTGTGATTTCTACTGCTTCTTTGCACCTGTAGATATGTGAGGACCCGGGAGAGTCTCTCTCATGCAGGCCAGGTGACATCTTCTGCGCTGTCCAATATGGGCGTGGCCCTCACCAGGAGACTGGCAGATATGAGGTACCCCCAGGATTGGCCTGGTTCCTGCTTCCTAATTTCTAAAAGAAAAAGGGTTTTTTTTCATAACAAGCCAAAAAAAAGCAGAAGAAATTCATCTATTTACGACCAGTTTTTAAAGTCTACATTGGAACTCAAAGCAGATTTTGGGATACCACTTTAAGTACGAAGGCTTCCTGTGTTGTGTTCTTTTTTGCCAGTAAGCAACCATAATCCAATCACACTAGTACAGCTGGACATGAGCAGCAGTAGCTGATAAATCTGTTGTTCTCATTCATGTGGAAACACAAGCTGGTGTGACGTTATTTGTGTGTCTGTCTTTATCTCACAGAGCTCTGCCTCTCCCAAGTCCACCACGGTAAGATCTGTGAGCGGTACGACTGAACTGAGCTTGTTATTGTGAAGTCTGAAGACGGTGTTGAATGAGCCCCAGTGTGTGTGTGTTTGCGTGTGTGTGTATGTCTTGACATGATATGATATAGAGACTTTCAAGTGAGTTTCACCTTTGTACAGCTGTGGTAACTGTCATACTGTCATGCAGTTCACATGAATATGGTATCGACTGTATAAAACACAAAAGAAGGGCTGAAATAATTAGTCGATCAATCCATTCGTTGATTGTGAGGAAATTGACAACAAGTCAACAATTTTGATAATCGATTAATCAATTTGATCAAATTATTTATCAAGGAAAAACAAAAACATTTCCTATTCACTGCTTCTAAAATAGTTGCTGCTTTATAGGTCTTTAAAATCCAATATGATGTATTGCTTTGTGGATTTTTTCATACAAAACACATTATTGGACAGTGTCACATTGGGCTATGGCAGATTGTGATGGGAATTTTTCACTTAAACAATTAATCCAGTAATTGTAAAAAAAAAAAAGCCCTACACAAAAATATAATATTGTGAATAAATCAAAGGGTTGGGGTTTTGGGGGGTATGAAGTTTTTTTGTTTTTTTTTGCCTTACTTGTCACTTTTAATGCTCAAACGTACTTCTTTCTGTCTTTTATCCAGCACCCTGAGCCACACCATGAGTGTGCCGGCTATGAGGTAAAACACAATGAACTGACATTCCAATATTTACTGCTTACTGCTGTATTT
The DNA here is from genome assembly GCA_036023655.1 of Nannoperca australis. Classification (NCBI taxonomy): domain Eukaryota; kingdom Metazoa; phylum Chordata; class Actinopteri; order Centrarchiformes; family Percichthyidae; genus Nannoperca; species Nannoperca australis. The sequence goes on along the minus strand of JAVQJD010028488.1, from coordinate 8,995 downwards.
GTGTTGCTAAAACAAATTGTTAGTTATGACTTCTAGAAAAAAACTGATTGTTGAATATGGTCGGTGTCATTTGTTTTCACATTTCTCTGCAGACATTCCTCTACATTCAAGTCTTTGGAGGAAATGGTCGGCAGTGTGAAGGTGAGTCGTCAGAACAGCAGGCCCACGGTGTTCTTACAGTAACGTGTATTTAAGTATTGATCACTTGTTTGCTGTCTGGATCACACAGGACAAGGTGACTGGCAATGCGACAAATGGAGACACCTCTGGGTTTGAAAGAAGATCCTCCCGCACATGAGATGGACTCTTCAAACATATCACAATTCATTATTTTGCATACCTTGTAAAGTTATGAAATAATGTTATTTTGCTCCTTTATCTGTGTGTTTGTCCACTGTTATTTCTGACCATTGTATTAAAACAATGTGACCAATAGAATGTATGACATTTGGTTGTTTCGTTATTTACATTAATTTAATGTAAAAATAGTCTTTTAATATGTGAATATGTTATATTTTGGAATGTTGGATAAATGCAATTTAAGAGCTATTTTTTGGATGTGACTGCAGTAAACCCATCCTGCATTATGTATTCATTGACATTTATTGTGAAATATACAAAACTGAATATTCACTAACATGAAGTATTTTTGTAAGTTAGGATTTAAGAAGTCAATTTAATGATGTGTGTGGTCTTTTGTTATTGATGGTTACATGAATAATTGAATTTACATAGGTTGGTGTTCTTAATTAAATGTCCTACTGCTATTTCTGAGAAAATGTATCTAAGGCCTCGGCTACTGTCAGTGGTGGCCTTGTATTATATTGAGCCTTTGGGTGGCGCTGCAGGCTTTAAATGTTTTAACAGTTTTGTTTTACTATATGGAAAGTAAGTGTCCCTACCACTGCAGTTAATCCATTTTGACTGAAATTATAAACGGATACTCCCAGGCCTTATAAAGGCAACTTTAATCCACTTTATCACCCACAGAAAGTGTAAAAACAGATATTCATATACATATATAAATTAGAATTTATTGAATACAGAAAAATAACAAAGTAAAAAAGAAAACTATTGAATTTGATTTCTGACATCTGATTGTGATCACTTGCAAACCAATATTTATTGCAGCCATTATTTACATTTATACACGTGTTTGACCTAAAATGTAAAAAGAAATATCGTGATCTACTCTGTGGGTCATACCTCAAATTACTATTTTTTTAAAAGAACTCGTTCCCTGACCGGGAATCGAACCCGGGCCGCGGCGGTGAGAGCGCCGAATCCTAACCACTAGACCACCAGGGAGAGATGTTCTGCTTAGCAACTACATATAGTTTTACTTGTCAGTACTTAACTCACTTACAAATTTAATTGATCTGATGTCGTATGGCAGTTAAAACCGATTCTGTTTCCCATCGTAGAACTATACGTTTGCTAATTTACCGACTATAGTTAACGTAGCGTAGCTAGCTAACGTTATAAATAATACGTTAACGTTGTGTGACGCTGCAGGTACTTTAAACGCATAAGCGTGGGTCTAACATCTTTAAACCAATCCAACGAATCCATATTCCCGATTTAAATGTTCTCAAATGGCATTCATTCTTTCCTATCAGTTTGTCTCCAAGTCACTTTTAAAACTCAGCAGCTATTAACCATTAGCTAGCTACTTAATTAAAGCCTCTCCAAAGCCTCATTCTGTCTCGTGTCACCGAGTTTCCGTCCGAGCAGAACAACAGCGAGCTCTGTGTCCTCGAGCTGCCACAGTCCCCGCCCCGTGCCGCAGCAGCACGCGCCGAAAGCAGATTATAAAAGCCCGTTGTCCCTCAGCTGAGTCACTGACGGCAGCAGTGAATTGACCAAGAGGGGTCAAGGTAGATAACTCAACCACAAATGGGCCATTGGAACAACTAACGCCTCTTTTCTTCAAGCCATCCGCACCATACAACCGCATCCGGTGCCAACAACAGCATTCTAATCTTAAAGGTAGGTCAAAATAATTCAAATGAAGGTTTTGTTAAATAAAAAGGTATTCGCTTGTATGTTTAAATGTAAATTAAATGACATTAAATGCGCTGTTATTTAGTGAGGATACCTGCTTATTACAGTATATGCAAAGGTGTCATTTTTTAGGTTGTAATATTTTCTGCAAGCCCACATATATATTTATAAGCACATACAGTAAATTCTTGTTACTAGGTCAAATTGCCTTCTAGCTTAAGTGTTTGTTTATGCATCACCTGCTGTATTTATCTAGACATGTGCTATGCCTGCTTCTTGAAATCCCCAAAGCCATCTGCTGCTCACCAGGTGTTAAGCTTTACAGCCTTCAACTGGTTCTCAGGCTCCAGGCTGATAACTTATTCTACTGAAATACACGACATCTGAAATAGGCAGACACGTACGTTTTCTAATAAATAACACATTTTGCTGCTTGAAAAACTTTTGGAGAGAGCAATCTACAACTTAATGGCTAAACATAGTTGTAGCTTGAATGTCGCCGTAATCTTTTGCCAGTCATGCAGCCAGCTCGTGCACTGAGCTACCTGAGTCAAGCTGGACATGTGGGCACACTCTCACACACTGTGGTTATTTGAGTCAAGGAAAATCTGATTCAAGAAGCAACTGCTTATGCTTTATTACTCTGCAGTGAAGGATGTGGACATGAATGGAGAACAGAGGACATGAATGCATTTCTCTAAAAAGGGTCCCGAGAGACATGCTATGCTGTGAATGTACTTTCTCACCCAGTCTGCATAAGCCTGGCCAGTATCTTTATACTGGGGCATTGACTGCAGCACTGTGCTTTGATGCAGTGCTTTTTAAAACAAGAACATTTGGTGATAACAGTATAACAATGTACCCAAAATGCAAGGATATAAGATCAAATAGAAGGAAATTTTATTTACAGCCTATTAACACCACCTGTTTTCCTCTGTCTCTCGTCCAGGTTACCATTTTCCATCTTTGAGCGGTTTTCCACCTGAGGTCGGAAAAAATGGCAGCAATTCCATCAAGTGGCTCTCTCATCGCCACCCATGATTATTATAGAAGTGAGTCAGACGTGTCTTATATGCATTTATATTGTATTCATTTCAGTGAATGGCAAAATTGCATCTTTGTTTTTCATTCTGCATCTAACAGCAGTGTGTGTTTTCCCCTGTGGAAGCCTGTGTTTGTCTTTGATAAGATATCCTTGAGTTGTTTTTACTAAAAGGAAATGTCTTTATATTTTTATTCCAGGGCGCCTCGGGTCCGCCTCCAGCAACAGCTCCTGCGGCAGTTCCGAGTACACAGGGGAGGTCATTCCACACCACCCAGGTATAAAAAAGGTTTTAGTTTGGAAAGTGTGAAGTTAAGTCATCCTGCACCAAACCAAGTTTCTGTCTAACATAATTTTGTTCTTCGCAGGACTTCCAAGGCAAGATTCTGGCCATTGGTGGACTTCATTTTTCTTTGCAAAACAGAACCAGCCCGGCATGCTGAATGGATCTGAAAATCAAAAGTGAGTGTCATAATATATGAATATTACCACACTGAAGTTTATCAGGGGTATTTACCTTTGTTGGTCCTGTGGAGTAAAACTAATGTTCCTTTGTGCTGTAGGAACGGAACCTACACAGTGGCCAACGGTCACGTGACCTGCATCGCCAGGGAAATGGTTTTGAACAGACAACTCAGCGAAAGCAGTGAAAGCGGAAAGTCTGAACCCCTTCCACCAACTTCCACCTAGACTCCATTCCCACTGCCTCACCTTCGTCCGCCTGTCCCCCCCCAACATCCTCAGACCTCCCTCACCCTCAGCTTGCCATCCATGACATAGTCTGTCGCTGGAGATGGAGATGATGATGTGGTGATGATGATGGTGTTTGTTACATTTAGTCAATGGAGTGCTTTTCCCATTTGCCTGTATGTATAGTATCTTTTTATTATGACCAAAAGTTTAAAAAAGTATGTAAAAAGGTTTTTCATGTTATTCTTCTTGTGACTTGATACTGTTAATAATAATAAAATATAAGGCTTACAGTTGGTATTTGTGTCTTACATTTTATTGTTTCCATGCAGCAATTTCTTTTTACACCCTAGTAGCCAAAAGAAACATATTTTCATTATTATTACTTATAATTATTATTATATTTACATTTTCAGTACTATTGTCACTTCTCTTCAGGTGACTCACACAGCAGAGCAGCTGTTTTATAAGTCTGTGAGGGAACACATGCAGCCTACTTACCCAGTAGACCTAATCTGTTTAGCTTATGATTAGCAACGATTAATTCAGTTGTTAATACAGCTTACATAATGCCTCACCTGAGCTTGAATGTGTGTCAACTGCTTCTGGAAAAGTAAAGGTCATGACAATTATATGGTTTTCATGGAACAATTACATTAAAACACGTATTCATATATTCTACAAATGTATATCTGAATGAGAAAACCGCAGCCAAAGTTAGCAGACCCGAACATTTACACAACACATTTCTGAAAGCAGATCACTGGTCAGTTATCAGTTACGGCTACCACAGTGTGTTACACATCCTTCCATATTAACTGCACGGCATAAAAATAAACAGTCCACCTGCTGCTATTAAATCTTGTCTGGAATTGTTATAAAGGTTATTTCTGAAATTCCACAGTACATTGTTGGAAAAAGTCTGTTCATGTTACAAATGTTGCAAGGAGACAGCATTTAATGCTCCCCTGTGTGTGTGTTTTATTAAAAAGCAATAGCAGTTTTTGGACTGACCTCTGAGCTGAAAGAAATATAGGTGGCAAAAAACTTAAACACAAATATTACTGTAGGACCACGTTTCAAAAGCTATAGCTGTAGATCCAATTTCTTGTGAAATCTTCATATAATTTAACATCATTTCTTATAATTTTGGACCTTAGAAATATTCTAATTACTACAATAACATGGGGTACTTTTAGAACTGTTACAAAGATCAATAAATGCACTGTTTTTCTGAATTGACTTCTGTGAAATCAGTATGTAGGGAACATTTTGCAATGTGCACACTGACAACTAAGAATAGACTGAACAAAGTCTAGTTACAGTCTAGTTCTGTTGTAAGATAACCTCTCTGTTCAAACAGGAAATTCCAATTCCAGTGCTGTATGTGAAGCATTTAGAGCCACATACTGGGACAAACATTTTGGCATTTAAACCACCAAACACATGATTCATGTTTTAAGACCTTCAAGCCTCTCTACCCATTTAAAAAGTGAATGATCTGTCTTACCCACCCTACAAAGCGGCCCTATTCTTGGCTGCGTATCAAGGTCTAAAACTGTCCTGTGATCTTACGCAAGTACAAACGCTCTCGTGTCACTTCACTGGAGTCTCCCACCATGCAGGGTTTTTTTATCTTTCCAGAATGCACTCTGGGTTTCTCTGTGCAAAGTTTACGGAACAAGGTGAAGGACGAATCCCCAGAATATATATACCAAAACAACACAGTTTCAGTGAACAAAAAAAGAACTAGACAGAGCGAAAAAACAAACATATATATATGGGAAGAAATGTTTTCTGTTGCTGCAGAATCCTGTAGAAAGGCACAGGATTACATTACAGTGCTACTTATTCTAATAAGTAAAAAATGTTATCCAGTGCAAGGTCCAGGCATTTAAAGGCAACCACGGCCTACTACAGCAAAGGATTTTCAACAGTAACTGCTCCAAATCTAATGACTGTTGATTGGCTTGGAGTGATGTGGAAAGGACTGTACTTGACTTTAGCTTTTAATTTAACTGAACACAGATTGTTATTAGAGAAAATTAACAGCTGACAGATATTCAACTAACAGGAAACAGACAGTCTTTTTTAATTGATAATTTTCAAATATAAAATCTACTAGTTGTGGTAATCCATCAAGGAAGCTGTCTAGAACCATTATTGTTTGCTATTTTCACAATTTATTTTACATGAATAGACAATACAAAATGTTGTATGCCAACGATTCAACAAAACATAGCTGGTAAATAAATAAATCGGTGTTGTGGAGCTAACCAGGTATCTGTAGCCTGCTCCTCGCCTCCTCTTTGGGGCTAGTGGCTCGATGCTGCGTTAGCTGGTAGCCTACTAGCCTAACGTACCTGAATCTCTGTCAGGTTGCATTTTGGGTAATATAGGAACCAGGTTTTGACAAGGAAGAAGAATGCTCGATTTCTATCCTTTTTGTATTTGTATACACTTTGACACTGTATTGACATGACTTTAATATTGAAAAAGATAAGGGAGAGGGCTTTCACTTGTCATGGAGGTGCTCCAGTTTTCTACCATTTAGTGTATGGTGACAGGAGGTCACGTCATTAGTGTTATCACAAATTGAAAATACCTCTGTGTGGAAGATTTAATACATTTACCTAAAATCATAATTTTTTTCTGTTGCTTAATGAAACTCTATTCCTGGGTCAGAGTCTTTTTATAAATGCTGATCTGCTGTCATTGCTTATAGCCAGTGGAAAATGTTGGCACGGCCACACAGAGCACTCCTGAGCATTAATTGGCTCAAAGACAAATAGGGAATCTGGGGCAAAGGCATCGGGCCATTTACTCAGCGCTGCCAAAGTGTCCAACACCCAGACACCCACAAAACATACAAGTTCATACTGCACAGATAAGAGGAGAAGAAATATATATTAATTCTCAGTATTTGCAGACACATTACAGTTGTATAATTTTAAAGGTTTGTCTTAAAGGGGTAAAGGGGTCCAGACTGTCTGCAAGGGATCAGGTGACATCCTCTTTTAGGTCTATATTTGATCAGCAGCATGAGCCGAGAACGTGAACCACTATGAGTTCACGTGTCACTGAGGGACTTTCAACGTCAACACAAAAAGTCCCTCCATGATTGCTTATCTCTGCAAGCCACAGTTGTTTATTTGTGATTCTTGTGTGGATCAAGTTTGGAATCTTTAAAAGTATCCTGGAAAACGAATTTCAAATGAATCTCATCTGAAAGTTGGTTCAAGTCTTGAACCTTTACTAATGACGTTATCACAAACATTGCAAGTGCAGTTCCTGTTTAAGTGCTTATGCTGTGTTCTTTTATAGCCTGGACAACACAAAACCAAGGTGAAACATGAAGCAATGAAGTCTAACTAAAATACTGCTTACATGTTAATGCGAAAGTAATAATGATCCAATAATATTTTAAATAATAATATAACACTCACAGGGGCCATTTTTCTGCATAGTGAGTACTTAAGTAAGTAAAATGTTTTCATAATACTTTTGTACTTTGACAGTGTAATTGAGAAAATACTGAGGTCATTGCTGTTGTGTTTTCACCATGTGGGAATATTGACTTTGGTTTCATGGAACACCTCCTCCATTTTCATATGAAACCAGCTGTAACTCTTTCCAGACCTACATAAGCCCAGCCAAAAGATTTGACATCACTAGGCCTACTCCATTTCCTCTCTGAAATCATAAACCAAGTAAAATTAGACTAGATTAGATTATGAGACTACATGACCAGAATAAAGACATGTATCAGAGCTACACATTTAACCAGTATCTGGGTTTGTGTTTATTTCAATTTCAATTGAAATAAACACAATTTTTTTTAAATTTCAATTTTTATGTTAAACAAATTAATAAAAATGTATCTAATGTAGAAAAAAAACAATAATCAGGAACACCTCACATAGCACATATTGAAATAAATGATTATTGATTAATTTTATGGGGTCAGTTGGTTTGTCCACCATTTTGGTCCAGACTGAAAGGATTAAATAATACTATATACTATTTTACTGAATTGCAGTAAAAAGAAAATTGACGTTCAAGGTTTCAAGACTATGAATCCTACTGACTTCCCTTAACTTTTCCTCTGGTGCCACCATGAGGTCAAAATAGTTTGAGTTATAACCAAAAACCTGCTAAATGAATTACCTTTCCATCAGCCTGAGCTGTTGTTTAGTGCTAATTAGCAACTATTAGCATGCTAACACACTAAATTATCAAGTCATTGTCATTATGACCAAAGTACAACTGAACTACAGTGCAGTGCAGCAAGCATGACTTGCTAGTAACAACCATAGACATATATAAGCAGACAAGTGAATAAATACAAGTAAACGGAGGAGCTGCGTTTTTCTGGAATAAAAGCACTATTAAGTTTACATTTCTCTACAGATGACTCGTTTCTTATAATTATTATTATGATTTAGATGGAGTAGTAAAATGTTTTGTCTCCAGTTACTTAGAATGTCCATAGTTAGACTATAATCATAAAATTCAGTTTAAGATTAGATTTTTTTCAAATCCAGACCTTTATTTTATTGCTTTTGTACACAATTTAAAAAAGCGTGCTAAACAGAACTATGTCACTGGCGTCAGTTTTTTCATACTCATACTTACATACACTACCTATGTTTCTTGAAGGCAACCTGATTGAGGAAGGTCCTCAGCCTTCTTTGCTATGCTGTCACTCATGATTTCCTGTCCCTCTTAGTTGATGCCATAAGATTTGATACTATAAAAAAGTTAGACCTCAAATATCAAAAGATATATAAATGTAAAAAATGAAAATAAATAAATATACTTTAAAAAAATACAGAATTGAATCAAAATTATATTTAGACTGAAAAAAAGTTTCTTACACTTATTTTTATTTTTACTTTGATTACTTTGATTTTCAAAGCTTAAACTCAAAACTTAACTTTCAGTTTCAGATTTTAGTTTTTCAATTACAATTGTTTTTTCAAATGATCAAAACTATTGACCCACATTTAGATCCATAGCAGTTAGTTTAACAGTTACATCCACCATTTTTTTCAGATCTGTGACCAAACCAATATTGACAGACATCTTTTATCAATCCAAAATCCCCTTGTTGGAGAATCATCTGTAGGTATTGATTTGTGTGATCAGTTTACTGCTACCCAAGCTAGCCATTATTACATTACATTTACATTACATTTAGGCACGTAGCAGAAGCTTTTATCCAAAGCAACTTACAAGTGAGGAGGTGATCGGGGGAGT
>JAVQJD010028480.1:0-89478 GCA_036023655.1 Nannoperca australis | reverse complement strand
ACCTGCTCCATGCGATAGTGCCCTGAGATAACTTTGTTATGATATGGCGCTATATAAATAAAAATTGAATTGAATTAACATAGCCATATGGCACCACATAATAAAAACATTAAATTTTTTTGTAGGTTTCACGGTGACAGATTAAGAATATGAGATACAATAATATATTAGTTCATTCATATTTTCTTAAAAACTTGTATCCTGAAATCTTTGTGGTGTGTTCAAGTTCAAAATTCAGTGGCAGTTACCGGTAGGATGCCCAAAGTAATTAATGACTTCACCTTCAGATTTCAGTTTTTTTTAAACCAAGGTTATCATTGACTGATGAGGCTTCATTGTTGTATATGTAACATTTTCATCTTTTTGTCCTTATCCAGTTGCCATGTGTTGTGTGTCTTTCTTTTTTCCAATAAAATTCTCTCATAGCATAGACATATAGAGGATTTAGACTTTTTGTTAGAAAAATAGAAGCTTCAGTTTGAGTTGGAAAACTTGGATCCTTTTGCATCATATGCCTATACTAATAGAATGGGATCTCATTGTATCATTACATCTCATTGTGTAATCTTTAAAAAAAGTGTTTGGATTTATAAGTGTTAAGTGCTAAGTTAAGCTAGCCTGCTGCTGGCTGTAGCTTAGTGTTTAACAGATTGATAAAAACAACCTTTTTTTAATCAGATGGTCTCATATCAAAAATATCAGAGTGGTAGCAATTTTGTCATCTAACACTCTGCAAGAATGTAACTAAGCCTGTTTCACAAAATGTCATATATACCAAGCACTGTTCTTAGTATTATTGTGTAGTTCCAGTACACAGGGTTTATTCACACATTTCACTGGTTGACACGCATAGGCTTCACACTTCATTCCACTGGCCACAATGTCTGTAGTAAACTTTCTTCTTCAAACTTTCAAAGACTGGGCTTGTTATGGCCCCGTGTGTCAGATGCTGTAACATTACTCACAGACCAAAACATTGGATTAGAATGTGACTACAAGGGCCTCCTGGGTTGTTACACATCAGGGCTCAGCAGACTTGAAGAGAGATTCAGCATTCTTTGTAGGAGTAGAATTAAGTACCACTAATGATACTGAACTGTTTACTTCATTCTGCAACATCCACTATGTCCCCATACAGATGGAAAACAAGAACATGGCTTGTTATGAAACAGAAAATAAAGAAGTCTAAGAGAAGCAGAGAGAGCAAATGAAAGGAAAACGCAACACATATATTCCACTGGTCTAAATGGGGCCCTGCAGTTTGAACGCAACACATGGACAGCCTCTGGCAGATAGACAGACGGGTAGTGATGGGGGGGGCAGTGGAAGTCAGAGTTGTACAGAGATGTCCGTTGTCTTGCAAGGGTGGTGGTGAGGTCTGAACACGAGCCACATCAGGACATATGTAAGGAGAGGGAGACTCTGCTCTCAGATTAACACACTGTATTTTTAGCTTTTCTGGAAAGTTTTACTGAGTCACTCTGTGCCTTGAAAAATGTGCAAAATAGTTCAGAGAACATCTCTGCAGCTTTTACTCACCACTGCTGCGCTTGCTCTGATGCTTTTTCTGTTCTTGTTCTCATCTCTCTTGTCTTTGTCTCTTTGACTGTGCGCGTCCACATCTGGATGACGCGTGTTAAACCTGCAGACGGAGTAGCTGAGGACGAGAGGGGGCTTATGAAGCAGATTCACCACATGACTAACAATATTTAGACTAGAATCGTGGTTATGTCTTTATTTTTACTACGTAGCTACAGACACAAAGGGGCTTTTGTTTTGCTTTAAGCCAGTGACGTCTGCCAACACACTTACACGTTATAACATGTGCAAGCACACATGGGCCTGAGCCAAAAGGGAAGAGGAATAACAGCAAAAAACACATGAAAACAGCTGTCTGAAATTCTCTTTCTGGCATTAAACATTTATTTTTTAAGGTTTTTATGACATATTACATTATGACATTTTCTGTGAAGCCATATTTGGACGCACCTGCAAACTATTCTAAATTCTGGTACTTCCTAAGGGATCACAGGAAAAGTAGCTTCTTAACAGTATCTCTCCTACACAGGCAGCACTGACAGACTTAAAAAACTGTATTTCTGTCAGTCCATATATCTGGAATGCATATCAGAACATCCTGCCGCTCAGGATCAGTGTGCATTTTTATCTGATGTTGTTGAATCCTCCCAAGAATGTCAGGTATAATCTGAATACAGCTGTGTGGTTTAACATAGTTCTGAGCACAGGGGACCTGGGTATTTAGACTGCAATACAGTGAGCCAGCAGAGCCTGCCTATTGCAAATTATGATTTTAAACAAAAATGTATTTTTTTTACCTGTCAAAGTTGCATGAATACCTGTAGCTAAATGTCACTCCCCGTGGTCCAACTGTGATTAATTATCCTATTCCTATAAAACAAGAATCAACACAGGAAACACTCCCTGTTGTGTTTTTGATGGAGAAACAGTGTGCTCCTTTATCCCCAAGCTCTAATAAAGACAGAGCTTTGGCTCCAGTATGAGTTCAGTATCTCTCTCTCTCTCTCTCTCTCTCTCTCTCTCTCTCTCTCTCTCTCTCTCTTTGCCCTGGGCCCAGTCTTCTGCTCCCTGTCCCTCTCCCTCTCTCTCTCTCTCTGTTTCTCTTGGTAGTCTGGTTGTAGTAGCTGGTCAGGCCACAGCAAGTCACCGCTGCTGAATTATGGGAATATTCCCCTGCTCATCTTCAAAGGCCACCATCCCTTCATTCAATAGAAGACCTTGGGATCATGTGTCCATGAGCAGGTGGATGGCCTCAAGCATAAATGCTGTTTACAGAGCAATGTCTGGGTCAACAATACTTACCTGAAAAACAGAGTTTCCTCTTCTACCAGTATAAAATTGTATATTTGTCTACGTTGTATAAAATAAAGTAATCTGTAGGCATTTTCTCATTTTAAGTGGGAGTTAACATAGTGCTGTAGTGAAGGTAGGAAGGAGGAGGAAGCCTCCGAGCCCCAGTCTAAATAAAGGCGATAGTGCCCCCATGTGGATTTCTAAGTCATTACAGTACTGGGGAAAATCCTCAAATCCTCAAATCCAATCCTTTCATTTAGAAAACAACAGAGTTACTGAGTGGTTTAAATCAGTTGTGGTGACATGATTAGTAATATGAGCAAACTCTATCTGCTGTTGAAGACTGTGAGATGCAGTTGAGAGCTCCAGAAAAAAAGCTACTTAGTGAACTGTAGACTTTAAAATGTGCGTCACACATTGATCGTTTATTGAAGATCTCTGCAGTCTGTTTTTTATTATTACTTTGCCGCCAGCACAAATCTCGTCAGTGATGACATTTAATAACTTTCATATGTAAATTCATTTTTTCTTTAAATATTTTGATTTAGTACGTCTGTGATTAATGTTCCATCGTGATCCTTTGACTGTTTGTTTGAGATGCATGCCTGATGGGTAGCAATACGTAGCCACCTTGGTGACCTTTGCAATGACTTATGAGTTTCATAAGTCACTAAGGTGAATGTCTTATTACTGTGTGACTGAGTTATGATAATCACAAAGTTCATAAGAGTGGGCAGGCGAGGCAGAGTGGGAGTAAATCACACTCAGACATGACGAGAAGGGATGTTTAAAAATTCTTTAAAGATTCTTCTTATCATTATTATTCTGATTAATAAGAAAACTGAATACAAACTATCATTGCGTGATCAGTCCAGGAATGTGCTTTATCAGGATAACATGCTAATCTTACCTAAACCTACAGGGTCAGACTTCTTATTAAACAGTAATGAATGATTACTATTGGAGAGTGAAGACAGACATGTAATTATAAGACCACAGACCACTGTACTGTTCATTATGAGGAAGCCAGGGGTTACTTATAAGCCGGCATGTTGGCTATAAGCACCTAAAGTTGATGATGGAATGATGGCTGCATGAATAAAAAAATAAAAAAATCCGAAGCCAGCAGTGGGGAGCTTTAATAACCCAAACAACTATTCCACTTGTTCGTGGACGGTAATAAATATGGCAGGCTGAGAATATTACCCTCCAGGCATCAGTGTTTAAGGTGAAGGAAGCCCCAGCAGAGTAATTAAGAACGCATATTAATTCGTGGTGCTGACATTTTAGTGTCAGTATGTATAGAGGTGGTTTTCAAATAGGCCCCCATGTCACATTAGTCATGCATTACTTCTGGTGCTGGCATTGGCTGTGTGTGTGTATATGTGTGTGTATACGGTTCAATGACCACCCCTGCAGCTTTAACTATACTGTAATCATGTTTATTTCAGAGGGTTGGTTGAACTACTATAATCCATTTTTATCATCTCATATTATCTGTAGCTCTACTGCGCACATATTTTAATGGTGTTTATGGGGTGTCTGAAAGACTGGGGGCTATTTTAATCCCATAACAGGCTCGCTGCTTCATTTCTATTTCGAGGCATGCTTCAAAGAGAAGCAACTGGTTCGCGCACAAAATCACGGGGTTTAAAGTCTTTCACTTCCTATTCATTGTGTTCATTAATTTACAATGCAGAGGGAGTAACAAGCACAAGCATTTTGGTTAATACCTTCCTCAGTGTGCAGGCATGTCACAGCTCCAGGGTCTTTTAAACATGATCAATGCAAGTTTATCTGTATAGCACCTTCGAAAACAAGGCAATTCAAAGCACTTGCATAAGACATAAAAGAAACACAAGACAATATAAAACAGAGATAGGTGCATACAATTCAAACACTGGCATAGAAATAGTTCACATAGAGCAAATTTCAAAGGAAAAGGTGTGGCCGTACAATATACATGATCAGCATCACATGTCAAAAGGAAAAGAAAGATGATAAAGGTAATAATACACAAATAAAACACGAATATAGGAAAAATAAGAGAAAAATGTAATAAAAACTATAAGCAAAAATATCATAGATACACACAAAATGTAAATATATATATATATATTTCACAGTAGACTAAGCTATTAAACCCCAATGAGCACAGGAAGAAAGCCTAACCCAGGTATAATGAATTACGCCACCCAACACATATACACTAACACCACCTACTGTCACAGCTACAACATACAGTATAGAAATCCATACACAAGTTTCATCTACTTATTCTGACACACAGGACATGTTTGGATATATTGATTTAATTAGCAGTTGGATGTATAGTGCCCACACAGCTCCTAATGCATCATAAATCCAGGAGGAATAGAGCAACAGTATGAGTAAGGGTATGAATTAAGAGGGAAAGCAACGGAAATTATTTTATGGATATTACTGTGGTAAAGTGATGAAGCCCAGAGAAGCACGAGTGACACGGCTCTGCTTTGCATATAAAAGCATCGACTATCTATATAGTCTGTTCGGTCGGAGCCCGGGGGGTGTTGTCAGTGCCCTTTCTCTCTCAAGAATTCGCTTTGTAATATGGCATTTATAAAAAGGTCAGAAACTGAACTTCTCTATCCTCTTTCTCTCTCTCTCGCTTCCTCAGTATGTGTGTGGGTGGGTTTGAGCGCATGTGTGTCGACATGTTTATGCACATCCATGTTTTCCCAGTGTGCATATGAAGTCAATAACCAGCTGTTTGTCACACAGCGGCAAATGGCCTCCTGGAGGAGTTGTGGCCTGGCTCATTTCTCTGTTGACATTTCTCATATGCGGCTTCTGAGATTCATATTCCTTGTTGTTGTTCTTTTCATATCTAAATATAGGACCCCAAGCACTCAGCATTACAAAGGGACAGAGGGCCACGTCAGACAGACACAAGCAATGGATATCAATGTTTTGGCAACATGAAGTGAGAAAATAGCTTTTTCCTATTGAATTAGTTCATGATACCACCCAGTTTTATGTTCCTTAATATTCTAAACCAATAATCCAATGAGTGAATAGTTTCCGCCTCTGATGCAACACTCGACATTGAAAACAGTGAGCCACCCACTGGCTTCATTAGTGACATTTCCCCCAGGAAGGATCTCATGGGAGGATGTTTGTGTTTGAGACAATGAATCCCAATCACTTTGGCGATCCCCTGACATTTTTGAGGTTGCCATTTGAGGTTAAAAATGGCTCAACAACTATGGATTGCCATAGATATTTGGTACAAACATGTCAAGCAGCTCAAGTGATCCACAGCTTGTATCCACCCTTCACACATATTATTAAAACCAAATAATTAAATTTGAAAACACAGAGCTGGATGCCAACCAAAATGTCTACCACCATTCTTCCAATTAAAATGCCTCTGTCCTGGAAGTGGCCAGACCAGCGTTATTATTCTGGAAAACCACTCAGTATCCCAGAAGGCAGTGGCAGGACATTGCTTAGTGTGCCTTTGCAGAGGCAGGGAAATGCTGACATTGACTGGGGAAATAGTTGGATGGTGTAAGAAGCAGTTTGAGAAAGAAAACCCAGTGGATACATCCTTTATTCTGGAGAAAAGGGAGGTCTGTCTGAGGAGGTTTTTTTGACAGAGGTTGCCGAGATAGTTAGAAAACTCATAAATGTCAAGGCAGTGGGCATGGATCAAATCTGTCCAGATAATGTTGGAGTGTGGTGATTGAAAAGTCTCTTCAGTGCCACATAGAATTAGGAGCAGCTCCGTTGGACTGTATTTGCAGATGTTGAAAGCAGAAAATTGTGGACATTGTGTGCTCAAACAGATCGCAGACAACTCAAACTCCCTTCCTCTGAAAGCCTGTGACAAGGTGCCGGAAAGGAAACTCTGGCTGACTGTCAAATGGATTTAAAAGTAACAATGCAGACTCCTGTTTGTTTTCCGAGCAGAGGCAACATCTTTTTATCCTCTCACAGATCGATGAAAGGGTTGGAGTATGCTAAGCCTGAATGCATGTGGCTTTTTGTGGATTAGGAAAAGGTCACTGACCAGGTTTCCCAAAGTATCTTGCAGGAGGTGCTGTGGGAGTCTGGGCTGCCAGAGCTGCAGCAGCAATCTGTTCAGCTATTGTACACTCAGAGATTCTTATAATGATCAGGTCTCCTATAGGGGGCATTGGACTCTGCCAAGGATGCCTCCCTTCTGTGTGGGATTTTCACAGACTGCTCATTAAGGCAGAAGGTCTGGAGAGTGTTTAGTTTAGACAGTAGGTACTCTGCTGTTTGTAGAAAATATCTTTTTACGGTTATCAAATGATTATTTACACTGTAAAGGGGAACATGCTGAGTGTGATGGAAAACATCTCTAAGTCTGAAGCAGTGGTTTGTTAAGAAAAGAGTTGGACTGTCACATCAAGCTGAGGGAGGAAAAACTGCCCATGAGGGAGGAAGCACGGGAGTGAGGCTAAAATCAAAAGATGAACTTATTTAGTGCATTGAAATGAATTAGGTAAACATTTTGGTTCGATGAGAAGATTGATACTACTGTCATATCCGTGTGTTAGATATGTTGTCAATTAGCTTAGCTTAGCTTAGCATAAAGACTGGTGACAGTTGCTGTTTTACAGCGAAATTATGTACTGGACTATTTCATGAATGAGCACAGCAACTTCCTGGAGTTTTCCTGTCACAGAAGTTGCCAGGCAACCAGTGGTGACCCCCAGGAAGTCACTACAGCTACTTCCTAGTAAGGCTAATGAAAACCAACCTACGGGCACCTCTTGCTATCTTCACTAGTCATGTGACCGTTGGAATAATAACAGGAGGGCAAAACAAAAGTGACACTAAGTGAATGCATAGGATTTGACAGTTAACAAAACTGTTTGTTTGTTTGTTTGATGGTTTGATATGTTGTCAGTCTTTAACAGCAATCTGATCAGGGGTTACAGTTGTCTTGTGGTTCTCTGTAACAACACAATGAGCAATTTATTTATTTTAGTGACCGGACCATAGCCAGTGGCAGCTCACATAATGGCTTGAACTGCACAGTGAATGATGACGCCCATTTTTAATAAAGCCATGATTGATCAACCACTAAATGGGAAAAGGCAGCTGCAATAGCAGCATAAGAGGATAGCGTGTAGGATGAGTGGACATGCAATGTTGCCTGCTACACTTTTTATAGTTCACAGGAGAGGTGTTTCACTTAATGATACATCCTCCATTAGCTCCTAAAAAAGCTGTCAGATAATGAAAAGATGATAAAGTAGCAGCTTGTGGTGGTAAATGGTTTTGTATCTGAGCTGTGAAGGGCAACCAATAGTACGTCAAGGACAGAGAATGAGACGCATTTGAATGCATACATTCTTCCACATCTCAGCCAGACACACACTCTCATGTGATGAGGTGTTGAATGTTGATTCAAAAAGGTACGTGAGGGATATACAGCGTGTCCAAACAATAAGCTGCATACCTTTTGTATGTGGTAGATAGTAAATATCTGCCTCATTTTCATCTACGCTGCTGAAGACCTTCTTCACCTTTTCTTGTGTCCGTGTGTTGTTATCCCTTTGTCTATGAGTCTGCAGCAGAGAGAGGAAATGCAATGAGGCCTGCAAACAAACCACGTCTCAGGCCAAAGAGAGGGACAGGAGAGGAAGCTCAGATGCTTACATAACAGCCTTATTGAGGGGATTGGTATTTGACTTGCCACATAGCAATCTCCTCCGGCCCCCCACTCTAACCCCGGTCCACAACCCCTGCTCCCACATGTATCAGGTTGGCCAGGTCTCAGCGAGGCCACATTTTGGCCTTCAGTGAAATCTACTACAGTATGTTTGTCTGATGGGGACACTTGACTTGAATGTTCAGACCAATGGTATGTAAACTGGTTTCTGTCTGGATAAATATTTAGATGTCTCCCCACTACACATTTTTTTTCTCCCTCTGAGTTAAATCCAACAGGTCGTGTCGGCCTTAAATTAAATCACCCTCCAAGCCCAGGTCCAAAGGGGCCGCTCTCTGCCATTTAATGGAAGCCAATGTTGTGTGGTTCCCCTTTAAGTCTGGGTGAGATTGAAAAACGATAAGGAGGCTATTAAAGACCTTCCTCCAAGAGGGAGAAACCCCAGGCCTCAAGGTTTCTTGGCCACCAGTAGCAGCAGCCTCGCCGACCCCGCATGGCTGTATTTATAGAGCACTGTGGATGAGTCATTTGGCCGAGTGCCCACACTTCGTTCGTCAGATTTACAGGTCCCCACTTTGGGGAGGGCTGCTCAATTTACGACGCACCCCCTCCCCCTTCACCAACACCACCACCAGCTCCCACCCCACCCCTCTCACTTCCTTCAGAGACGAGCAGACACACCATCTTGCTTTCGGCTTGCTGTCTCACTCGCTTTCCTTCGGCCGTTCTCTCCTACACTTCTTTCGTGTTTGTCTTAGAAATATGCTTCCTGTGCTCTTTCAGCTCCTGTGACAGAAATGTATGTAGAGGAAAGGCTTCCTGAGAGGCAGACAGACTAGCCTTAGCCTGACCTTGCCTAAGTGCTGCTGATGCTGTGTGTCACATTGACCCGCCTTTGACTTGAAAATGAAGTTTTAGGCGAAAGAGTTATATGAGGTAGGAAGGAGGGGGAGAGTAGGAAGGACAGTAGTTAGCGTAGTGGAGCGTGTTTTAGCAGAAACAGAAGGAGATAAATCTATCTGTGGCACAGAACGAGAACAGATGAAGAAGTGGCACTGGGGGGCCGGCGGTCAGCAGCGACAGCGTGGCTTTTGCTCCCTCAACCTCCAGCTGAGAAGGGTGCACGTCTTCCTCTGCACCCCATGGATCTTAACTCCAACCCAGGTCTGTCTCTTTACATAACAGTAATGAATACTAACGTGTTTGCATCTGGTTTGGAGCGTTTCATTACGATGGCAGTGATATTATTAGACTTTGCGCTGTTTTAAGTTTCAGTTACGACTGAGGGAAGGATTTCTCAGACAGCTTCACTTGTCTTAAACCTAAGACACAAAGCGACTTGCAGATGAGTTGCAAATCGCTCTCCGCTCTTATTGAGTAAGTGTCTTTCCCATATGCATCATGTCAGCAGATGGGTGTCACACTTCATAGCTTATGTTTATTGCAGCTGTGATCTCAGATGAGCAGTTTATGATGCTTGCAATTCTGATTTTCCTGCTTTTGTGGTGACACCGCCGCAGCTTTCTATTTATTTGTCCACTATAACATCTGCAAACATGCTCTCTAAATAATGGGGTTATTATTTCTGACAAAATGTTTAGTATCACATGCAGTGATGTCATTTTATAGCAGCGCTTTGCTCTGTGGCGCTGTATTGACAGGACTGGAATGACCATCCATCTCTTGGATTATTTTTCCACACATTAGATATTTATTCCACACATTCTTCTTCCTTGTCAAAACCTGGAGCCTGCATGACCCACAATGCAACTCAACCGTTCTGTCAGAGATTCAGGAGTGTTATGCTACTAGCCTCGAGCTGCTAGCCTCAAGTAGATATGAGGAGCATGCTACACTTTTTGTACTCTCTTACGCTCTTTCCAACGCTACCCCCCCCAAGATTTTTTTTTTTTTTTCAAACTTGTAGTCAACAGATGCTGCCTCATGGGACATCACTTGAGTCCGTTTTTCAGATTCCACGTAGCTTCCTCTGGAGCCACAAAACGTTTTATACAACATTTTTATTCACAATGCAGTAGTAATTCCCAAAACCTGTAAACACACTTTGATGCAGGGGTTCCCCCTTAATTACCGTTCCAAAATTAGAATGACAGAAAAGTAAATAAAAAAGAGGCAATCCGTATCTTTTCACACTTCCACAGCAAAGACAATGGAGAATCTTATGTTGTGCTTGAGAAAAGCTTTTACCTCATTGTTGGTATGTGGAGAGAACGGCATTAGTCAATTAATGTGATTGAAAACTGTTTGCTGAAATGAAACGCATTGCCATTGTCAGCCAAACAGATGACGCATACAAACCACATTGACATTTCTCATTAGCTGAGTACAGAAAGCATCTCCAACAGTAAATGCTCACTTTTTCGTGTTTCACTGCACTAGACTCTACTGATCATGACATATGAATTAAGAAAACTCTCTCAACTCCAAGAAAAGGAAGACTAAATAGAATGTTCAGCAATTCCTACATGCACTAATATCTTGTAAATATTAAGCAATACCGTATACATTTAAGTGTAAACACCACTAAACACCACTACTTTAGTGGTAAACACCACTAAAATGGTGTGAAAAGAATTTAAGCATCAGAGACTTTAGAATAACTGGTATAATAACATAAGCTTCAAACCACACATGTAGTTTAAATGGTACCCAGGTGTGGTTGTAACAGATAGGTAGCTTTAAAAAATCTTGCCAGAGGAAGAAAAATCCTGCTTTGCAAAAAAGCTTTCTCATAGCTGGGTCAAATTTCACTTTGCTTGGCTGCTTGAGGCAGATAACAGAACACACTTGTGAATTCATGGTTCCCAGCCTGCCTGTAAATCCATCCTGGTCAAGACGTTCTCATGCAAAAAAGCTGAAGCAACACACGGGAGAGAAAGCAGGCAGAAGAAATGTTGGGGCAGAAATTAGATTTCAAGAACTGCTAAGCAGGAAAAAGAAGGGGGAAAAAGACAGGAAGAGAGGCGTTTTATATGTTGAACTCAAAGACCAAATGATAAAAACTGTTGGTGAAGGTATAAAACAAACAACAATAAATATTCATTTTGAAATTGATAAGCTAAGATAGGAAGCACATAAGAACTACTTCCTTGTTGGGGCAGCAGGTAAAAACTAAATGGCTAGCCGATAAATGGGCATACCTAACAAGATCAGCCAATATAGCATTGTCGTGCGAATCCAAAACAGAAAAGTGTGAAGAATGTCAAACAAAAATCGAAATAATTGTTATGTGCAGCCCTTCAAAAGTTTTCTTAGCTTTTTAGGGAATGAACGCTATATACAGTGATTTCTATGGGTAAAAATAAATTGAAATAAATACATACATGTGGGGTAACTCAGTACCAGTGACTGTAGTTAATGGAAGCTTTATTTATAGCACAGGTTTGAACCTGGAGAACTTGACCGACCAACATCAGCAGAAGTTCAGCAACGCACTATCAAACGCACAAAGAGCCAACGATATCGTCAGCATTTCTCTGTCTCTCCACTTAGATCATCACCAGTCTTTTCCTTTGACCCAGCTCGCCTGCACTCCCCCTGCACTGCAGCCCCCTCGGGCCGACAGTGCTTTGGCCGGCTTTGTCAGAGAAAACAACGAGGATGTGGAGCGGCAACGCAGACAGGACTGCTGCGATGGCCAAAATGAAAACACGCTTATCTTGCCAGAGCTTGTTCATTGGCTGTCCAAATAATTGGGCAGTGAGTCAACAGGAAGTTTTACGCTGCATGCCTTCTGATTTTGGCCTTCACATAGATACGGGTGCAGAAACCCACATCAAACTGGCACAGATGGACACAAGCATGGGTTTATTTTGGAGTGTGTTCTCTGAATGCTTCTGCTCTGGGAACACATTCGTTACTTCGGCAGCAAAAATGGTGTCATTCATATTCCGTGTTCCACCTCATCAGTCGCTACGTAGAAATACGAAGTGGTGGGACAGACTCATACAGGATGATTAATGAATGTCAGATTGATCTCTTCCTTCTATCACAATAATGTTCACCTCTGACAGGCCCTTCAATCTCCTAAAGCAGTCTAGCAAATGAAAACATTGATTAATGCTTCTATGACACATAACCAGAGTCAATTCATTTTATAACGAAATTACTTCAGGCGAATGAGAATTACGAGGAGCATTTTTCTTAAGGCCCAGATGTCAGGATTAGTTTTTTCTTCACATTTTTTGCTGCATCTCTTTGGTCAAAGGTGTTCACCAAATCCAGGCTCAAGTTATTTCTGTTTCATTTTTGATCACACATCTTCGTTGCTAGTTCCCTTTGGTTCTCATGGGGAAAGCCTCCAGTAGTCACACCATAAACCAGAAGTCGGGTTTTCTATAACCCTGTCTGAAAAGTTCAAAGGGCTTTCCCAAAGGCCAGGCTGACTCAACCTACCAATTTTGGCTGTGGGGAGTGCAGGTGTGCATCTGCCCTGAAGCCTCCATCAGTGCTGAAAGGTGATATTAGGAGGTATTAGTGAGTGGAGCAACAGGTACTTTGTCAAGTCCACTCCTTGTTTCATTCTTTGGCGTGAATACAGCCAGGTTCACTCCCTTCTCAGAGTGCCAGGATGTTTGTCTACGTCTATTCCTTCGACATAATTGTTATTGGATGTTTCATCTTTGTCTTAGCAATAAAGGCATTTGTAAACAAAGACACAGACTGAGGTGAATGACATGTTATCATAAAGAAAACAACAGTAATTCACAGTGAAATGTTGTCCTGCAGAGACTCAGTTTAGCAGTAGCATCCTTATCTGCAGCTGTGTGTCTGTGTGTGTGTATATTAGGGTTAGCAGTGACAACATCCTGTATCTAAATCAAAACAAATTTAGGATATTGGAAAAACATCGTGGGAGATCATTTGTAAGAGTAGAGTGCTGGACCAAGTATGAATTCCTCGCATGCAGGCCGTACAGATTTACAGTCTCACGGCCATGAGTGCATGATATACGCTTGTCGAATGGGTGATCTGTCACAGTGAGATATGTTTACATTATCGCAAGGATAGCTGCATGTTTCACACAGCCTTACATGCACATTACGACACACATACACAGAAACCCTCATCCTGTCAAACACATCGCAGCCTGACAGAGAGCGTAACAGTTGGTTTAAAGTGCTTCTGGCTATACGTGAAAAATGATACCAGATTTAAAGTGCATTAAAAAAAAAGTGTCAGGTTAAAGTTAAAGAGCTGTCCTGCTGAGCTGCTCGAGGTTTTTCGTCTTGGATCTGTATGTGCTGCACCTTTCCAGAAGCTCCCCATGAAGTTTTAGTCTTCGTGTATCACTGATGTCAGATTTCAGCCTCCCAGCATTGCGTGCAAGTGTTCAAGTGACAACAGCTTCCAGCCCTCACCAAAACTCAACACTCCTAACGTTTTAATGGGATATTAATCCCCCAGCCAGTAGTCACTGAAGCTGTCAGTGGTCTTAATGGTTCACTCGTAAGGATTTTGGTATTTTAACAAACCTCAAAGTGTGGTCATGCATAGTTTAAAGATGTTTGAAATCAGACTAGAAGTAATCCCACGTTAAACTGCGAGTCACCACCAGAAATAAATAGGCTGAAGAGAATGTTTGTGGTTTCATACCAACGGCTGAGAGCTTCTATAAATGTCATTTATTTATTTATATATGTTATATCTACAATCTTCAGTTTTTGCTGTAAACACAAAGCAAGTGAAATATTAAAGGATCATTCTGTTTTTTTTAGTTTTTTTTTTAACATATGATTTGTAACACTACAAATCATATATACTTTACACGCCTTACAGCCATTTTCCAAAGCAAACATAGTTTATTTTAGAAAGCTTAATTAAGCTTTTCTGTTTAATGAAGGCTGCCATGGGTTTCCATTTCAGTAAAGTATGAACACCAACATTCCTGAAATCACTTAAGATACAGCATATAGTCCATCATAGTCCAACACGTCACATGATGTACTGTGGAAAAAGAAGATGAGAACGCTGTGTTTTCAGTAACTCACATGTATCTCTGTATTAGTCTTTAGTCTTTAAAATGATCACATCAACTTATGTACCGACACAACTTCTGGACTTTAAGTCAAGCCGGAGATGTGTTTTCTTTTCCTAAAGTTGAAATCGATTCCTCTTACATAATAGTATATTTACAGCAGCCTTGGCAGGACACACAGACATAGCTCTTTATTTGGTTGGCATGAAAGCAGAACAGAGACACTTGGCTTTGTGACAGCCGTGTGACCCCTGTGAACGGGCTGACCCATTGCTTCCCCCGACTGTCCTCACTACAACTCATTAAAGCTCTGCTCACTCGTACTACTCAACAGCTGCCTTTTAACCACCGCAGTTCACTCCATTTTCATCTGTGTGAGAACACAGGAGAGAGTGTGTAGTGACTGAATCACTTGTTTTTGTGTTCTGAAATATATTTTTTAACTTAAAAATTTGAAAGACTTGCTGGCTAACGTTGTGGCTCCAGAACCCAAATAGTCAAGGTATCATATTTGCCTTTCATCGCCAAAGAATACAGAGAATTTAGAGCTGATGTGGCCATTATTCTAAATTTTTTTTTGGTGCCATGATTACCTTCTTCCCCATGGGCGCCTGTAGAGGGGCCGCAGTGCCAAACAATCCTCGTCCCCTTTGACCTCCCAACTCCTATTCACTTTGTTACTCAGTCAGCATCAGATGGTAATGGATAGCCATAGCAAGTCTATGGAGTCTGTGTTCTCTACCAGACAATGTCTTTGGGGACCCAGGTAGAGACTAATGTTGTGGTGTCTTTCTTCAGATTATGCCTATTGACAGGCAGGGACCACCGTGACACCAGGAAGAGAATTAGCCATCGATACCTTACTGGGGGTCATGTGAAACAGGACGCCCATTATAGATACATGGGAAGATGTGGCCGGAGAGAGAGGAGCTAAACAGCAGGAGTCTGTACAGCAAAGTTGTAATGAGTACAAGTATATTTGGTATAATTTGGTATAATTTTGATGGTTCTGTCTTCTGACATTTTTATATCATAATCAGCCATCATAACGTGAACATGGTAGTAGTGTATGGTCATCTGGGAGTGCTACCATCTTCATTATCAATGAATCTGTTAACCGTTGTTTCGATTGAGTAATGGAGAAATGTAGTGAATAAAGCTCATAATCCGCGGACGTCTTCAGATTTTTTGTTTTGTCCAGAACCCAAAGATATTTCTATTTCCAATGATTCCATCAAACCCACAGATAATCGGTAATTTTCAGTCAGGTGAATGAAAGACCAATTATTTCATTTAGCACTATTGTCCTTACTTTGCCTTTGTTTGACGTAGTTTCACTTTTAACTATTAAAGTCGGCATAAACTGTTTGATAGTTTTAAATATTACAATACAATAACAAAAGAATATAATGTAGCATAGTATCTATGTGATGATATTAATAATAATAGTAATACTGCTGTATATGGACTCATAGTAAGGTTTACTTGAATCCTAATGCAAAAAGTAAATATTGTTACATCATTATGCTCTAAACTGTTTGTGGTTGAAGACGTTAACAAAGCACTGCAGTGTGAATGGGACATCCCATGTTTGCTTATGGGGTCATGCGCTGTATCAAACCAGTGGCCTTTTTAAACCCATGCCTTCAGAAAGATCTGCCCATTGTTCCCTTTACAGTGCTTAAGAGAGGTATGTGCATCTGTGTGTGTGTGGGTGAGTGTACTCCCCAACCCCCTCTTCAAACCTCCCCTCCCTCCCCTCCTTCCCTTTCTCTTTCACACCCTCTCAGCTGTGCTCACTCATTCATTCTCAGCTAGGCCAAAAAACTGGCAGAGCGGCTCCTCAGTCAGGAACTCCCGTCCTCAAATTAACCCAGGCAGCTGGGACTTTGTAACCCATTCAGGGAGCTTCTTCTCTGGAGACATGGAGATGGTTCATCAGGCGATTCATAGTTTACCACATTATGGATTATCTGATTTACTATCCTCACATCAAGGTAACTTTTTAAAACTATTTGCTCCTCTTGATAGATTTATATGCATTAGTATACAATGGATGTATTTCTCTATGCACTCTTTACTACCGACTTGTTTGTTTCTGCATTTTGCAGAGGGATTAGATCAGCTGGAGGTGATATCACTCATGAATGTAACAGACTGTGTCTACCAGGGTGTCATGACATCAGTTTTAAACCAGTGATGAAAAAGCAAATATGTTTTTTTTTAGGAAATGTTATTTCACTTTTATTCCTTGTCATTCCGTATGAATGAACAAACATTTCACTTTTGCAGTGTGGCTTGTCGCTAGGTGAGCGACTTCCTGTTCTGTTGAAGGTATTTATGATGTGTGGACTGAGATGACTATCATTAAACACAATATTGAATCTCAACTTGCCCCTGCTTGCATGCAAACAAGAAGACTCTTGCAGACAAGAGAGAACAGACACTGGTGTATTCATTTAATCTCTCACTGTATACACACACATACACACACACACACACACACACACACACACACACACACATTGGGAGAATTATAATATTTTGTCATTTAAAGCTAAACAAGGTAGTTACAGTGTCTGCATTGTTTTCTGGGCAAGCAGCAGCTGCTTCCTCCACTTGGCAAGCAGCACAATCAAAGTCTGGAAGAACTTAACATTTTCTCAACAAGTCTCCAACAAAATGTAGTCCACACTTTAAACTCTTTAACACCCAGTCCCCTTTGGGCAATGTTTGCCTAAATGAAAACAAAATGGCCATTATTTTATTGTTAGCCTCTTGCAACACTAGGTTTACATGCATTTGTCACATTGTTGGACTGCCTTGAAGGTAGTGAGACACCATGTTTGTTAAGGTTTCAGTTGTATGCTCTGCCCTGCATTGTGCCTCGACCATTTTAACATCAGCACATTCTCTTTGACAAAGGTCATATTAAAGGTAAAGTTTCACATTTTGGCAAAATATGCTTATTCACTTTATGGCCAAAGGTTAGATGAGAAGATCAATACCATTTCCATATCTGTTCATTACATATGAAGCTACAGTAAAGAGGTAGTTAGCTTCGCTTAGCATATAGACTGGAGGTGGGGGGGGGGCACAGCTAGCCTGGCTCTGATGAAAGGTGTTTGTTAAATCCGTACACAAACAAAGGTGTAAAATGAAGAACTTGTACTTCATGGGGGGTTTATGTTTCACAAAACCCCCAAATTTTATTGTGCTAAGCTAAGCTAACCATTTCTTGGCTGTAGTTTTATATGTAACTACATATAATATATACATATAACTACATATATTGTACTAGCATTGTACATATGCAGTGCCAGCATCCGGCGGCAGTGACAGTGGATGGTAAAATATTTATAGTGTTATTTGCACAGATTCATTCTGTGATCCTACCATCCAGTGCACTGCGTGTTGTTTTACACGACTTACTTACAGAGGTACAGGTCAGAGTGAAGTGTATCGTGGCTCCAGGTATTTGTGAGCCATTGCAGCACAGTTGGATCCTTTGTTGTCTCCCACCTGTTTTGAGCCATTACTTAAAGACCAGTCTACAGCTGGGGTTGGCCACTTATTAAGGCTGGTGGTCAAAACTGGAATGAACAGTTGTTAGCTGTCTGCACTCAACCCAACTCAACTAGTAATTATGACACACACACACACACACACACACACAGATGACAACTATAAATCATGTAAAAGTTAGAGATACTTTAACATGATGCAATTTTTGTCAGTAATAACTTTTTTTGGAGAATAAGTCATTACTCAGAGGCGTTAGTGTTATTAATATGCTTTATGTAAATCTGTGGTTATGCTGTAGCTTGATGCAGATGAAGTACATTGATTCTTTTTCTTTAAATAGCAGAAGTTAGTACAAATAAGGTTGTCATTTTAGTAGGTGCTCCACTGTGGCATTTTCTCTTTTCCTGAACTTTTATCGTGAGGTCTAATTCTCAAGGTGAATAAGGAATCTACATCTACGTGCCTCCTTTTTTAATACAAGCTGCTTTCTGATGTACCAGCCTCTGTAAAGCCGACAATTGTTCACCGCTGAGTTTCTAAAAGTTTGCAAGCAGTGTGCTGAAGCGTGGCGAATCGGGGGAATTGTGACAGCTGTCACGGTTGTCTCTTCAGGTACAGTCGTGCTATAAGTGAAGATCCTCGACTGTCTCTGGCAGTGAATTCCTGCTAGGATTGGTCTCATTTAAGAAGCGATGATAGAGGGTTTTTTTTTTTTTGGAGACACGGTGCCAGTAACGCCACAAGCAGTCTGAGAATTGTGTGGTGGCGAGTAATACTCGCAGGCAGCTTAACCACAGCCAGTAAAGAATCTGTCAGTCTGGAGCCTACAGTCATTTGATTTAGAGGACAGATAAGATGACGAGATGATATTTGAGCTCAACAGTTTTTATCTTTCTGCAGGTAATGCTTAGCCTAATTGAAAATCATTCAAAAATCTCGACGGCTGTGAAAGTTGCAGACCAGGGACTGAAAAGCTAATAGGGAACGCTGTGTGTTTGTGATTGGACTAAAAATGAGTCTCCAAACAATTAACACTTGCATTTGGCTAAAAATGGATCCCTTAGAAAAAATAACACCATTAATGAACCCCTGAAGCAGTTTCCAGCACCTATGTCATTCACAAACTGATGACTCGATCTTTGCAGCTGCTATGAGTCTGTTTTTCATATAAACCCCTTTCCTCTTAGTCACAGACACAAGACAAGCACTCTTCTGAAAGCTTACTGACACATCTATGCCAGACAGTAGAAGTAACTGTCTGGATATGCACACAAAGACAGCTGGTATTATTGTGTTGCCACCTGTATTATCTTCTGAAATAACTATGGATTAGGTTTTGTATTCAAGTCATTTTTCAAAAAAGCCTGAGAAGGGATATAAACCCGTCTGCTGCTTCTTATATTTGTCTGTTTTATTTAGAGGTGATATGCAAATGAGTTCTGCCACTATATCTGCATTATATTCATGCTTATA
The DNA here is from genome assembly GCA_036023655.1 of Nannoperca australis. Taxonomy (NCBI): domain Eukaryota; kingdom Metazoa; phylum Chordata; class Actinopteri; order Centrarchiformes; family Percichthyidae; genus Nannoperca; species Nannoperca australis. The sequence continues at coordinate 69,964 of JAVQJD010028480.1, read as the reverse complement.
CTAAGTCTAATACATGTTACAGGGCTGCACAGGGAGCAAATGACACGTGTCATAAAGACAGGAACAGCTTTGTAATGACAGTTTTGAAGGTTTTGTCCATGAAGTGAGTCTAACACATCGCCCGTCTTTATAAACCACGTGTCCAATTCAGCCGCTGTGGAAGAAAGTTGAGCATCAACAGGAAATGGCAGGAGGAACAGGAGTGTGTTGTAATAGCCATGGTATGCTGTATAATCCTGTTGCACGCTTGTTTAACAGCTTCACAACAGTTGTTTCCAAAAGGAAATGCCGTCTCTCCATGCAAGTAATGGAAACACAGGCTCTACGGTGAGGGCTGCTGGACCTTTAAACGTGGACAAAAGCACTCACGGGGACACCAGGGAATCCAAATGACTTTGCACGACAATCTACGCATACAATGCTGTCAGGGCGGAGATGCCTGTGACTGACGAACGATTGCTTGCCAAACTGGAGAATGTGATTTTAATTAGTGTCACTGTGGAATCAATGCGACGGATCCGCTTCAACGGTCAACACATGGCCATCCATGGGTTGATTATGACATTTTGACCAATGTCAAAACTATTTCCCTAATTCTGGTGCATCAATATGTTTATTCTGTCTTCTTAAAAGATACTGACTGTAGTTTTTGCACTGAGACCAGATCAAATGACCCACAGCAGAAGCAGACCTTTGTCCTGTACTTTCTAAATAAATAAAAAATTAGGTTTATTGTGTTATTTTATAAAAAATATTCTTTGTACAGGTTTTGCACATGTTTTACTAAAGTGTATTTTCCCATGTACAGCCTAATTAATGACTGCAGAAATAGCCCACACCTGCTGTGACATGGTAACCTGAGATTTCAGTTGTAGCTAAATAAGACAGAAGGCTTCCTTAATTGATATCAACTTTCTCTGAAGAACCACAAAACGAAAGCAATGTGTCATTGTTATCAATATTTGATTGTTGCCATTTAGCTATTCAAGTATGCATACACTTTTTGAAAGTTACATTTTTTTTGTCAGTAATGTAAATATTTGCTGTTGCATTTGTATCATTCTGATACAGGTGAACACTTTCTACAGTAAGGAAACTGTACCCAACAGTTAACTGAGTTTTTTTCTGCACACTTGTAAAGTACATTTTAAAATTAAAGTCGTCCACTGATGAAAATAGTCCACAATAAATAAAATGCACTCTTACTTGCATCACAATTACTAAAAACTACCTTGCACCTGCTGTTTTAGGAAATTATTTAGCCTTTTTTTTTTTTTCAAATGAAACTATACATTTGTGATTTGTGTGAATTTTTTTCACATTTTCAGTTGGAACATGGGCTGATTTGTGATTTGCTCTCGACCTTAAAAAAAAAAAGCTTGGCACGGCCCCGGGGGTCTCGCACGCGCTCCCTCTCACAGTGGACACAGCAACACGTCGACGTACTCATCTCTCTCTGTGACATAAATCCACTCATTCATCAGCCGCCGTGAGGAGTTTGTCATAAAGTGGATTTTGGGTCGGTGGGCTAAACGTGAGGCGCTGTCCTGCACACGAAGCGGCTGAAGGACCGCTCACTTGTGGGGATGCAAGCGAGGCTGCGCGTTTACCGGTGACCGGACCGGCCGATTACTGCTTCGTTTTCTGCTGACAAACGGCACCGTTGGAAATCTGTTGCGCGCGGGGCGAGGAAGCCGCCGGTGAAATGACATCGTGGATGTGATTCCCGACACTTGGAAGGTGAGCGGAAGCCGCCTCGCTTGTTTACGTTTTGGTCGTGAATGGACAAATGGCAAACGTGCAGACGTCGGAAGGAAATCATTGCGCGAGTTTAATGCACACATACAGACACAATGGTTGCTTCGCATGCTCAAGTCTAAAGAGGGGGGGGATTGATAAAGTAAATCAATTGTGTCTATTCTATGCGAGTTGTAATTAATGAGGCTCTGCGGACCAGTCAATATGTGGGTGGTGACTAATTACTGGAGGAGGAAGAGAGGGCACTAACCTGCTGTTGAGAGGAAGGACGTGCTTCCCGGACACCAGATCACAATACGGGTCAAAACTTCAGTGACTTTTAATGTGGGAGTTGGTCTGTGCAGGTGTCTTCACTGTCGCATCACGCACAGTGTGGATCAATGGATGAACGATGCAGGAAATGTACTGACAGCAGTGGCACTTGGAAATCATATAAGCAACATTCGTCTGTATTAATATTGTGTAAACTGTGACTTTTCATTTCTGTCTTGAACCTGATTTGAACACGGACCGCAAATTTCATAGTTGCTCTGTTAGTCGCACCACAGATTCATAAAGTATCTGTTTGTGTTGATTCGTTTGAAAAGTGCAGAAATAAAGTCCACAAATTCTATTATATAGGTGATATATATTCCATCTAACATATATAATGGTTATTTTCATTATCAATTAAATATATTCTCCATTTATTGTCTACTGTCTACGAAACTGAAATATAATCACTTTACAATGGCAGACAGCAGCAAATCCTCACATTTGAAAAGCTGGAACCAGAGAACATTAGGCATTTTTGCTTGACAAATGTTGCTAATTGACTAATAATTTCAGCTCATAAATTTATTGGAGCAGTTGGGGGAAAAAGCTGTGTGTGAGAATGTACAGTAAAAGTAATTGTTGAGGTTAAAACAGGGCGATATTGGAGATTCTAAAGAAATATTAAGCCAATACGTTTCCTTTTTGAATAGGAACTAGAGTGAGTTCTGCCAGACACAAACACACAGAGACACATCAGCACGCAAACACAAAAACACTAAATCACTTCCTGCTGATACATGCCATCATGCCCTCAGGGTGAGGAACACAATGCTAGAAACAAGTTGTTATGGATTACAGCCAAAATTATTGATTTGACCTGCTGCATGAGGTGAAACAGGCTATAGTGCATCGTGCAGCACTTCATGATGCTGAGGAAATGTCTTTTTTTTTTTTTATGTGACACGAATGCAGCAACATGACGCTAAATATCTGAAACTAGCTGCACTTTTACTGCATGATGACTTCCCACCTGAAACCTGTTTTGACTCTCTGACATGTCGGCGGCGTTTACTGTCATTGTTGTCACAGAGTTTACATTGCCTGTGTTTCGTAAAGGGAGCCTAAATATTGTGAACGTGTAGAATGCCACACTGGCATCTGCCGCCTTGCTAATGAGAACTCATCATGACTGACAGGGAGCATCAATCTCACTGTCAAAGCATGTGTCTGGATTATTTGGTCCTTTTGAAGCTGGTTGTGAATCCATGTGGAGCTGTAAATTTGGGCACAAAAAAATGTGTGAGCATATATACTAAGTGTATAAAACAATTTTTTTAGGGTAATCTCATTCTGGTGATTTTTTTTAACTTAATTTTAAAAACTCGCATGGAACTAATGACTCTTTTGGTTTGTATCCGAAAACAGTTTCAAGTATCAATTTTTGCTTCATTTGAAGCCATTAGGACTTCCTATTGGTAAACCCGATCCCTCCGCTGGCCTTTCATGTGGCAGTCTATAAATATTTTTTATATGCAACGCGCTGGGATACAATCAATGGAGCAGGATCCCTGGTGGTCAAAGTCATGAATAATTCCACCGTTGTGCAATACACCATTCATCTCTTAACATCTCATCTCTTCCTATAATAGACCAGGTGCATCCCTGTGAAATGCCATGAGTTGTTGTTGTTGTTTGTTGGCTTCATCTTAATGACGCCAAAGTGTAGCACTGCAGATGGTTCTGTTGTCATAGTAAACGCTGCAACCAGATTTGTTATGTGAAAGAGGTCCAGACCCTCCGCCCCAGCCTGTCCCGTATCACATGACAGCAGAGTGCTTGTGGCCATTATCCACATGTCGAGTCGAGATAGCTGAACCTGCCTCTAATGGAACATGCACTCGGTCAGAGCCCAGAGATTTCTTTTGATTTATTACTACGAGTGAGTTAAAAGGGCAGTACGCGTGTCCTAAATTGCCATATTTTTAGAGATGCCTAGTGGTTGGGTTCAAGTAGATTATCATGTCACCCAAGGACATTTAAACAGACATGCAGTGGCCAGACAGACACTGCATGGAGCTTCTCCTCAAAGTCGCCTCCCAGTGATTATTGTTTGACCTTTTGCTCTACAGAATATTGTATGTTCAGAGTTTGATTGACTGATTTTTATAACATTCATCGGCTGGAGGGAAAAAGTTTTTCTGTGCTCACATTAAGTTTGAGTTTGATGACGTCACAATTTGTTTGCAAGCCAATCAGAGTCCAGCATGCAACTTGCACAAGTGTGAGGTGGAAACTTGAGGCCTCCAACACACACACACACACACACACACACACACACACACACACACACACACACACGCACACTTGTGTCTAGTACTTAAGCTGTTGAAATGAACAATATCTGCATATTTAAAGATTCTGGGCTTTGTTGATGAGGCACAGGGACTAGATTTCATTTAAAAAATGTATAACTAAAAAACATAGCAAACCCAGAATGATTATTCCATGCATGCTTGGAAAACTTGCCTGGAGGCGATCTTTAACTTCTAAAATGTTCTCAAAGTTGTTCAGTCCCATACTGTAGATCTTGATGGAAATCAGATTAGCATAAATGCTGATGATTTGTCCTTGTGTGAGACAGTTTGATTCTCCGTGAATGTTTGGCTGCTATCTACAGGATATTTTAATCATCTATGTTTCTGTCTCTCTTATTTGAACAGGGGCAGACAGAGAGCGGATGACAGCCAACCATGAGACATACCTTCTTATGGCCAGCACCCAGAATGACATGGAGGATTGGGTGAAGACGATCCGCAGGGTCATCTGGGCTCCTTTTGGTGGAGGTCAGTATACACACAAACAGTGTTTTTATTGGCTGAATAACTTTCTTAACTTAAATCTGTGAGCGAGCTACCATGTCTGCTGAGTGCATTTGAGCAAGGCACGACCCCATCAAACTGCTGACTGTGTGCTCTGATCCCACTGACAAAATGCACCGTTTATGTGCAGAGACTGTGTTTAACTAAGGACTGAAAGCACAAACCTAAGTTGTCTTGTGCACAATGATAGTAGTGTAACCATAATCCATTGTGGGTGCATGATAGAGACTGGACTTAGCAGTAATTTCCAGGTGCAACACCGCATTTATTGCCAAGATGCCACCTGGATATGCATGTATTACCATTCTGTAAAATTGTGATTACATAATAAACGCACTTTATGTAAAGCTCTTATCTGGAAGTCGCTTTGGATAAAAGCGTCTGCTAAATGCCTAAATGTAATGTAATTTAAATGTTTTAGTTTTTTAAATAGAAGACTATAAAGAACATTTGACAAATTTGTATCATAACTGTTATTGTACTGTATCCTCAAAAAATCTAATTTCCAGAGTCTGCGATGAAATGTCGATGTAGTAATCATCAAATAAACTGTGATTCATAGCTGAAGTGCATTATGTTGTAGTTGTTCTCGTGTTCAAGTAGTTCCTGACTTTGGTGGGAGTCTCCCGCTGCGCCGCTGTGGCTTGTTATTGACTTTACTGGCAGACATTGTTCCCTACGTTGTGTATGAGCGGGGCACAAGTGCGGCTTTTGTAACCAGACAGGCAGTTCGGGCTGCTCTCTGTGACACAGTGAATAGATGAGGTTGAGCTGGCCCCTCTGTTTTCAGTGCAGGGAGTTTGATGTCTATTGCAATTGACTGCTCTTCAAAAGGACGAGCCATTTGTCAAAGATGCCACAAGAAAGGTGGCTCAAAGTTGGAGCAGAGCCGGGCTTTCTCTGTCTCTCACACACCGTGTATTCAGAGCGCGCGCACACACACACACACACACACACAGACACACACACACATATTCCCGGCTTTCACGTTATGCAGTAGCAGCAGAGACTTACTGACTAACTGACCCCTGATTGGCTGGTGAGTGCCCCTGAACGTGTGATAAAACATTTGGTTCAGAGAGTGACAGGCAGGCAGGGAGGGAGCTCCTAAAGCCAAGCCCCTGTGTTTGACCCACAGAAGAGCTCGCAGCCCCTGACGGTTTTGCTGTCATGTTGTGCTCAACACTTGCTATGATGTCGAATTAATCACTGGCCACTTTGAACAAGCAGTTGGACAAGAGAGAGTCGGAAGTCAGACCTTTTGAGAAATGTGCAGCTGTGGCCTCTCCATCTGGATCTTTGGAGATTTATTTCATGGTAATTATTCATTGTTTATTTGTATTTTGGGAAAGAGTTTGAACTGTAGTTGCTGTTGGGTTCATGCTAATTCATCCGTTTTTGTGTTGTGGTGCAGTGACCTTCAGTAGTGGCAGAGATCATGATAATATCCATATATCAATTCAGACCCTTCGAGACACTTTTTTGACTCTTTTGACAGCTACCTCCAACTACGCTTACATTTCTGACATGTTTTAGTCTGGCTTCAACAACAGTTGACATCCAACAATCTAATTTGCAGATATTTGGTTTAGCACAAGGCCACACTTTAAGGTTTGAACATTTTTCAAGAAAAGGGCTTAGGTCAGCTTGAATTTGTTTCATTTAATGTTTAAAATTTGTGGAAATCCTTCCTAGATCTCTTTGTAGTAACATAAAATCACACCTATAAGCTATAGTCAACTTTTTGCCGCCCATTCATTCATTCATCCCTCCTCCTTCTGCACTTTGTTGGAGACATGCATGTATTAGACGTGCTCAGATTTGTTTGGTTCAGTGTATAATCTGTACACAGTTGAGACTGTTATGTTCCACTGTATGTCTCCATGAATATGTAGGACCAGACTCTGTTGTGCCGGGACCTCTCTCCCTCTCTGTGTGGAGCTGACAGAACCTTAAGAGGGTTCCGTCAGGAACCTGCTGAGTGGGAACAGCAAACATACATACAAACACACGCGCACACGCTCTTCATAAGCCGGTCCACACGCACACAGTTACATGTGACCCCCGGAAAAATTCCTAGGCTCATGACCAGAACGTCTGAGGGATGACCTCGTTTTCATCCAGTCACTTTTTTTCTCATTTGTTCTCTGATGCTCTTTTTGATTCGTGAGGATATTCGTGATTCTTTACTCTAGGGGAACTCGACTTATCTATATTTCACCCCGTTCCATCTAAGAGTTGGAAAATGGATACACAGCTTCAAAATATTCCTTGGGAATATGTGACTGTTTACTGTTTTGTCTAATTTGGGTTGCTGTGAAGATTGAAGTGGAAAAGTCCCTAAAGCGACCGATCCAGAGGAGGAAGAAGTGAACACAAGACTCCTCTGTTAACTTCTGATCAGCTTGTTTATTTTTTTCTTCAATGAAAGATGATTTAAAAACATTTTCTGAGAGATGAAAATGAAATCAGTTTGACTGACCTGCTATCAAACTGGTGCATCTTCTTTTTTGTCATAACGGCAAAAGCTGAGGCTTGTTTTGGAAAATGTTCAAATGCAGGCACTTTAAACTCTGCACCTCTGGTGTGTTATCATATCACAAATGAATTAATAGGCGGTTCATGCGGAAGCTTGCAAATTGTTTCAGTTTCAAGAGGGGTGAGTATGACAACATACATTATTATTATTATTATTATTATTATGAATGAAAAAGCAACCGTAGTCATTTACTAGAAAATCCACATTCTAAATGAATGTGATGCACCAATACGCCCCTACGAAAATACAGATTTTAAACTACCAATTTCAAAGTGTTTCACATTAACACCAGTCGTTTAAGTGATTTCTTGCTGTGTCAAATGCTGTCAAAAGGATCCTGGTGGGCTCAGTTTAATTCAGTCGCCGTACGGTACCTCGTCGCACCACGTGTACCTCTGTCTGTATCTGGAGACCGTAAAAGTATGCAGATCTAAATCTCTCAGGAAGGCCGCCTTAATCCCCTCTTGTGTTGCATCCACATGAGACGGCTGCAAATGGAAATCAGTCCTTTTTTCTTTTTCTTTTTTTTCTACGGCGACTGCCTCAGACAAAAGGCGAGAGGTGCTCAGCAGGAAGTCTGAGATTTGATCATCAGACTAAGGCTTTGTGAGTGTACATATTTTATGCTTGGACTGTCTAGCAGGCCTTATCAGAATTCTTTTTTTCCAATCAATTTAACTGCTCCCTTTGATGTGCCTTAAGCTGCAGATGTTTTCTTTTTTTTCAAATTCTCAGAAAAATACTCCTTTCACTTTGAGAGAGGAAGTTAAATACTGCACGATGTTAAACAGTATTAATATTTCACACGAGAAACCATCATTTTTGTCACTTCAGGATCATTCCCTAAATAACGTGGCTGTGAAGAGAACTCGCTCACTGCACCCTGTGGTTAACGCCTATTATTATAAATGACTGTCCTACAAATATAATAAAAGCTTAAATAAAAACAAAGCCGATTTGAATAAATGTTCAAATATGGGGTAAAAACATTATAGCATTGCCATTCATCAGTCCCGTGCCATCATTAAACATGTTGTCTTGTGTTTCAGGGATCTTTGGTCAGAAATTGGAGGAAACGGTGCGGTTTGAACGCCGGTTTGGGAACAAGCTGGCCCCTATGCTGGTGGAGCAATGTGCTGATTTCATTCGGCAGTGGGGCCTTCGGGAGGAGGGCCTATTCAGGCTGCCAGGACAGGCCAACCTGGTCAAGGAGCTGCAGGATGCCTTCGACTGTGGAGAAAAACCCTCTTTTGACTGGTAAAGAAACGCATGATCCTGCTGGCTGCTAGGATTTCCTCAGTGCATTTTAATGTGAAGTTTATGTGTGAATTATCTGCAAATCGCTCAATCCACAGAAAGTAAATGATTTCGTCACATAATACCACTGTTTTAAATGCTAGGGCAGATGTCTAATGAGAAAGAAGAAGTGACAACACCTGTTTAAGTGGGCAGGGCTTTCAAAAACAAAACACATTCACATTTGTCCAGATGTTGGTGCAAAAAAAAGGTCAATTGTTTGATAAAATGTTAAAATAATACAAATCCTAAATACAAAACCATAACTCATGATGAAAGAAATGCAGCATACCACCTCCACATGTCTTCTTCTCTGCCCTGTCCTCCCTCTTTCGCTCCATCGACCACTCCCGCCATCCACTCTGCTGACCATAAATAAAACCTAGATTGGACTGTCAGGTGGATCCAGGGGCTATACATCAACACCTTCCCGCTGCTTAAAAACACAGGATACAAAGTCACACTCAGAGGTGCCACCATTATGTCAGCTGCACATCTCTGTCATCTCTGCCCTCCTACTTGTGCTTTAACACAGCGCATGTCATACACTGGTAACGACTACGCCCTCTTCTGTCTCTGGCCATGTCTGATTTTTGTTCCTAACTGTCCCTCACCATGCTGACTCCCTCATTAGCCCTTGTAACCACCGGCCTGCCTCACCAGCTGCCCTTTGTTGGCTCATTTAGTGTCTCGGAGCCTGCAGTGAGAAACCCTCTTGCCTTTTGGCAGATCATCTAAGCTGCCCAGTGTTGTTCCTCTTTTAGCTTTTGTTGTTACCTGTCTGCCCTTCTGTCGCTTATGTCCTGTTAGCTTGTTTTAGTTTTCCTGATTCTCCCACGTAAAGTTCTTTTAGTGAGCTCAAATAACTTATCCGAAACCCTAGATTTTGGAGGCATTTTGATTAGGCATCAGTAAAAGTTCACCATTTTTGGAAATACTTTTATTTGGTTCATGGCAAAGAGTTGGATGAGAAGAACGAGACCACTCTCACTTCTGTTTGTTAAATGCAAACACTACAGCAGGCTGCCGGTTAGCTTAGCATAGTTTAGTCGTTTGTACACTTTCAGTATAACATATAGCATGTTATATAGAGGTTGTGGTAGGTCGATTATGTTAGCATTGGACAAAGCCAGGCTAGCTGTTTTCCCCTGTTTCCAGTTTTTATGATAAGCTAAGCTAAGCTAAATGACTGTAGCCTTTTTAGCAGACATATATGAGTAGTATCAATCATCTTTCTTCTTTCCAGTGTTGAAGTGTGAACGAGAATATTTTGTCAAAATGTAACTACTGTTTGATTTGCAGTGAAGCAGTGAAGTGCTGTTTTCTGTCACTTGTGGTATTTACATTATTTTTCCTTCTGATTCCACTCAACAGTCCTCTTGCTGCAGGAGTATTCATGATGATTTATTTATCCATAATACCCTCAACCCCTCCCCCATGTCTACCTCTGACTGCCTCTTCTTTCTCTATAGTAACACAGATGTACATACAGTGGCCTCTCTGCTGAAGCTGTATCTCAGAGAGCTGCCTGAGCCTGTCATCCCCTTCCACAAGTATGAAGAGTTCCTGGCCTGTGCCAAGCTGCTCGGCAAAGATGATGAAATGGTAAGAAATAGTACTTGATGAACTTTCGCTTTACCTATATATCTTCCAAGGAACTGGCTTTCACACACTTTATTTCTTTACATACATTTTTTTTGAAGTATAATTTATATAACACACGTCTGCACTAAAAGCTGCTCTCCTGTTTCTCACACGGTGACTTTGCTGTGCTTCTCTTGACCTCTAACATCTAAATAGGATTTCTTTCACACCTTAAGGTTGCATCACAACAGCGGACGAGTCTTATTCACAATATTCCTGAAAAGGGAAAATGTTATGTTTGTCAGTGGACTGTCTCAGGTTTTTTGGTTGTGGAAAAGCTTCAGATTTATTTGACTAATAATCGATAAATCATCATTGTTTAATTTCTTTTTCCATTGATAATTTTTTTTGCATTCATGTTTTTGTAAAAAGAAATATATAATTCCAATGACACATGGATTTTTATACTAGTTGTTAAAATCCTCTCATAAAGATAAAAACTTCCTCTGATTGTAAACACATCTTTGCACACATACCTAAAAGAGTGATGGGTGAGATGAGTGATTTCATATATTTTTTCTTTAAATGAGCTTGATGACTTGTCGAGCGAAACACGTTTACTTGCAGTTGGCAATTTCTGTAGTGCACACTGTGCCGAAAGCTTTTTTTTCTCTTTTGTTTTGTTCTGTATTTGGTCTGTGCGTTTGATTAAATGTGAATGCTTGAGCAGAACTTTGTAGTATGAATTGATGAACGTCTGTGACCTAAAAAGTGACCATCATCTGCAGGGTATGAAGGAGTTGAGAAGGCTTGTGGAATGTCTACCTCCAGTGAACAACAACCTTCTCAAGTACATCTGCAGGTATTACCCGATTGTTAAAGTGGATGATAATTCAAATTGTGACGATTGTCGAACACTGAAAAGTTGATATTTTCCTGCAGATTTCTCGATGAAGTGCAGTCGTATTCAGGAGTGAATAAAATGAGCGTCCAAAACTTGGCCACAGTGTTTGGGCCAAATATTTTGAGGCCAAAGGTTGAGGATCCAGTAGCTATTATGGAAGGTCAGTTTTCAAGCTAGTCATGCATGTGTGTCTTGCTTTCTGACATTTTGTTTTAATGTTCAGCTTGAATTAAGATTTTAAAAGATAATGTGACATGTGGTTTCATGTTGTCAGGTACTGTTCTGGTCCAGCAGCTCATGGCCGTTTTGATTGGCCGCCACGATGTGCTATTCCCTATTGAGGACAGCCCCAATGCCCTCGAGCTTGTCAACAACAACAACGTCGAACCACAACGGCGACAGGCTCCCACAACTACCTCCCCCATCATTACAGTGTCTCAGAATGCCGAGAACAACAACACGCAGGTGGTTCGACAGTGTGTTTGGGAAACACCCGAGTCTCCTACGCACCGCCAGCATGTAGACAACAGCGGTTCCCCGCGATCAGCAAGCCCTCGTAATGGTGTCATAGGACGCTTTGACATCACACGCAGCCCGCCACTGACTGTTAAAAAGAACCCGGCTTTCAGTAAAGGCAGTGGCATCGTTACAAACGGCTCCTTCAGCTCCTCGCCCTCTTCAGACCCCAATCAAGAAAAGAGCCAGACTTTGACTGGAGGTGGGAGTTTACCGGTGCGGCGCAGTGGGGCGCTCAAAGGCTCCGGAACAAAAATGGGCACCAGTGGCGTGACGAGTGGAAGCAGCACCGGAGGGAACGGGACTGGAATTGTGCGCATGGGAATTTCCAGCACTGATGTGGTCACGGGAAGTCTAAATGGCCGCAATGGTCTTTGGGTACCAAATGGCTGTGTCACGTTACGCGAGAACAACAAAACACGTGACTGCTCCAACGGGGATCAAACATCCAATCAGAACCGCCTGTCCACATATGACAATGTCCACTTAAACCACCAGAACCTGCAGCAGCAGAACCAGATCGCCAACACGTGTCTGAACAGCAGCTGCGAGGACAAGCAAAGTGTGGACAGCGCCACCTGGTCCACCTCCTCCTGTGAGATCTCTCTTCCTGACAACTCCACTTCCTGTCGCTCCTCCACCACTACCTGCCCTGAGCAGGACTTCTTCGGAGGTCACTATGAAGACCTGGAGGGGCCAGCGCAGGATAATGAGCCTCCCCATTCTGGTGGTGGTGGAGGAGGAGAGGTGGAGGTCAGAAACGGCAACAAAGAAGGAAGCGGAGACGGAGCAGGGAGAAGCAGTCGCGACACCAGCAGTAGTGATAATAGTGATGGCTTCACTGTTGGTAATGGACCCGGCAATCACAGTGCTCTCCACAGTTTAGTGGCCAGTCTCAAACAGGAGATGCACAAGCAGAAGACGGAGTACGAGGCCAGGATAAAGAGGTAAGGACCCATCTGTGAAAAATATTTTTTATGAGAAACTTTCTATCAACTGTACATCATTATCTTTACATCTGTAACGATAATATTAATGAAAACATACAGTACTCATTAAGCCATAACATAAATGCTACCTTCATGAACGTTGAAAGATTCAGTTTTTAGAGAGATGTTCATCCGGCTGTATGATGCATTTTAGAGGCTGCAGTTTGCTGTGCTGTTTGACTGTATTAAGTTAAACTAAGTTGATGGTTTGAACATAATATTAAAAACACCTGAACACAATTCAACAGCACCACAAACTACAGCCTCCACAATGTCCTTACAGTTGAATCAACACCTCTCTAAAACAGGTCCAATAAAAACCTTCATGAAAGTAGAATTTATTGCAGGACTTCAAATACATTCATTTTAGCTAGGCTCACTTAATAAATTGGCTGCTGACTGTATGCCTCCGAATGGCCTCTAAATCAGTTCATGAGATCAATATCAAAAGATAATCTTGTTTGTAGATATTAGCTATTTATTTGACGACAGCCTTGTTTGATACTTGCCTAGAAATAATTTTAAGGAGAATATACCCAGAGAATGTGAGGAGAAATCTTAAATGTCAGTATAAGATTGATGTTGTGCCTTTCAGTGAAGTGGACCATAAGAAGCTAGTTTCAAATCAAATCACCTTTTAAAGAAAAGGTTTGACATTTTGGCAAACACAGACATCAGAGTGGTATCGATCTTCTCATCTAACTCTTGGCTAAAAAGTGAATAAGCATGTTACCCAAAACATTGAACTATTCCTTAAAAGATAACTTTTAATACGGCTCTGCACTTTTTTTCTTATTAACTTTTATTTTTTAAACCGTGGCAGATAATGTCCCTGTACAGAGACAGACGTTTTACACATACAGTACAATGTAAAAGGAATGTGCAAGAAAGCTATACATGACTGCAATGGACGATGTCCTAAAAAACTGCTGTATAACAATGAAACAGGACTTAACTTAGGAATACACTTTCCCAAACTGAACTTCATGTATTAAACAGATATTTCAATTCCATATCATCACTGGAATCATAAAAAAAAAGATAGCTTAAGCTGTATAGTTTCATTCATTAAGCTAATTGAAAATGAAAATGAACCGCAGCTGTTTCCAGTTATTTTTGTCATTACACTACGCCCTCACACGAGCCTGTTCGGTGAACGCCATCTCTCCTCCTGACCCCCTGTTAACTTCCTTTGCAGCTTGGAGCAGCGCAACCTGGAGCTGGAGACAGAAATGGTGAACCTCCACGAAGAGCTGGACCAGGAGAGGAAGAAGTACACCATGGCGGAGATCAAGCTGCGCAACGCCGAGCGCGCCAAGGACGACGCTGAGCGGCGGAATCAGATGCTGCAGAAGGAAATGGAGCAGTTTTTCTCCACGTTTAGTGACCTCACCGCGACTGGCAACACCGCGGCCACCGACCCCCGCCGGCCTGATCGTAACAACAGCATCTGGATACAGTGAAGGAAGGCGGGGGAATGCTATTAAAGACTGGAAATGGTTTATTATTATGATGTGAACATTACGAGGGCTCCAAACAGGATTTGGCTTCTGGTTGTAGAGGGCTAGTTTGGAAGTTACACAACGATGGTTAATGGCATGTTTTAAATAAAATAAAAAAAGGAGGTGTAGGGCTAATGCAAGCCACCTGTATAAATGTAGACATCACCTGGAGTGATGCCAGACTGACATTATGTGTAAATATTTGTATTTAAACAGCACACAGACACTCTCCAACATACTCACAAACTGTGGTGGTAATCAATCATCTGACTAGGAGAAAGGTACAGCATAGTCTATGATGATACACAGTACAACTATTATTTTACTTTAGCTCCTATTGCCACATAGGAGGGAAGGCAAACTGTTTAAAAAGGTTGCATTCAGTAAAAACAAACACAAATGCCAATCTTACACACAAAAACTCCTCCCTATCTTAATTCACTTTAAAAATCTAACCAGTAGCATCTTATTGTTCCGTGTAATTCTGTATCTGCTTATGTACATAGAGGGAAACACTGTCATATGTATGTAAAAAAATAATTGAAAGTAATACTTAAATGTTTATCTGATATTTAAGCAAAGTTATCAACACGTGATATTTTATATTAAGATTTTCTTTTTCCTTGCACTTACGTGTTTGTTGAGTCTCTGCAAGGTGGTTCTGAATGTTTCTGTCGCTCAACGTGTGTACAGTTTGAATTAGACAATATACTGTATATGAGCCTGTGCTTCTGTGCTGTTTCATTTACCCCATGACCAAAAAAAAGAGCCTGTACTGTAAATTTTGTATAGATAATCGTAGACACTACTTGTCAGTCAGTCTGCACTGTGGTTTGACGCATATTCAGATGGATATGGCACGTAGTAAGTTGATGCTGATTGAATGTTTTGTAGCTTGCAAATATGAATTTTAAGACTTGCACGATGGGTACATTGGCATAAATCCCAGATAAAATAAAAATGTCCGTCATGAATTCAGACTTTCAGGTGACAAACGGTGAAATGTGTAGCTGTTGTCGCTCTTATGAATGATCTTGGGAACTGTAGTTTACAATCTGCCTCTGAGCATATGAGATCCTGGTTTTAAAAATACTCTCTTGTAGTCGTCTGACATTTTATCCATGTGACACAACTGGTTTTTATCCTAACCTAGTACGGAATAACATGCTGCAGCAACCAAGTACCAACACAGAGTTGTGTTTGTGGGTCATAACTGTGAAAAAAAGGGGATTACAGCTCCAAGTGTGTCGACACTGAGGACATTAACAGCCTGGTTGCTAGCTTCTGTAGCAAGTGGTGTGTGCATGATGAGACCACGCGGGCCGGTGTACACTAAGTGAATGTCTGTAAAGTGACTGTATAATGATGAATTCTTTGTGAGTGTATTTATGTAGCTTTAAGCCAAATGTGGATTTGCTAATGTGTACAAAACAGGACACATGTGAGTGCAGACCTGAGCTGAAGTGTTTTAAGTGTGCATGTGTGCACAGGTCTGCCGCTGGCTACTCTTCCTCTGAAGACCAGGTCCCGCTTAAACCTGCTGCTGGTCAATGCAATGCATCTGGAATGTGCACATGTATAGGAGGGGGGGAAAAAGTGCCTGAACAACTGAAGGATGGAGGGGAGCCTGCGCTTTTCATTTTGCAACCTTCACCGGGAAGTTAACAGGCGTTCTGTGAATTCCACACAAAAGAGCAGATTATGGACACAGGGCATGAGGGAGAGGAGGACTGGGATAGTGGAATATTTTCATGACATGATACTTGATACACAAAAGAACTTAAAAAAAACTTAATATGAATAAAAATGCATTTTCATGTGAGTCTCCCTTTGTTATGTTAGTTTTTGAATGTGTCTTTCAAGGTTGGAACTTTTTATTCCTCAGTTAATAAAATAATGATTTAGTTTATAATGTCACATTTCATTCCAGTGAGAATTTTCTACAGTAATCCGCCAAAATTTCTGAAGTCACATTTTTCCGACTGATACAGCCCATAAAAACCCAATAATATGTTTTAGGGTCTGTTTTGAGAGAAGAACAGTGAAAGTGGATATGGATGATAACACACCATTATGTTACATACATAACTTTATATCTTGATTTAATATAATAAATTTTCTGAAAACAATTTAAAAGGTGTTTATTGATAAAATAACCAGGCAGGAACGTCTATTTTTGCCTAATCCTAAGCAAATGAAATACCTGCCAATTCTTAGTACTTTAATACGTTGTACATAGTATAAATATATATAAAAATACAATATTATCAAAAATGTGTTCCTGTATACCTGTATACTGTATACCACAGTATACAGGATGTAAGGAAATCTGTGTCTGTCTCAACCCATAAACGAACTTTTAATTATTCTGTTTATCAAAATGACCACATTTGGAGAAATAAAAACAAACAAGGGAATAAAAAATTGTAGTCTGAAAAGTGCGCCGTCACACAAGTGCAGCAGAGTAAAAAGTACAATATATCCCTCTGAGATCTAGTTAGGTAAGTAAGTACAGTGCTTAAGTTACATTACACCACTGCGGTCAGTGCATTTGCTTTCATCCTGCATCATCAGGCAACATTTTTTACTCTTTCTGCCCGTTGTTAAGTTGCTAATGGCTGCCGGCCTTTAGATTGTATCCGGCATAGCTGATTAAAATTAGAGTGTGTGTAGGTGTCACTCAGCGTCACTGTGACAGTTTGGACAGATGGTTGAGAAGAAGGCCAGAAACGAACACTAAAGGCACAAAGAAACACACATTGAATTGCAAATCACTCCAGGCGAAAGAAAAACGGTACGCTGCAGTCCAAGATCAAAGTTTTTGTTTATTTTCAATCACATACATATACTATTTTTACATACACAGTTCCTTTAAAATGTTGTGTTTACAGTAACAGCTTTCAGTAATTTTTTTTCTTTTTCTTTTGCATTTGTTTTGACTTTATTTGAAACGCTATAGCCTGAAGCTTTGAGATCAGCGTGAAACAGATACAATTTCGTTTTCTTTTTTTTTTTCTCAACCTGACAATGTCAAAAGAATGAGTCATTAAAACAGCACGGAGTAAAAGAAACGAGAGAGAGAGGGAGAGAGAGAAGGAATCATAAAAGAATCGAAGAACAACATCACCTGATTCAGATGAGCTATACAGGGTTTCATCATTTAGAGAGGTCCACATTTCAGCCCACATTTAAGACTCTGAACATTTTCGCATCACCTTGATGATGCTGACCCTTGCAGTAGCTTGCCTCCCTGTCTGAGTGCAATAAAGTGTTTATTGCATTGTTGGGTTGTTGTTATTTACAATATGACTTGAACGAAAGTGGAAGTGAAAATCAAAAAGCTAAGGAATCACAAGTACTGAGTCCAAAGATTGTATGTTGGCACAGCTGAGTACAGGATGTGTCTTAACTTGTGACATTGGCAATAATATTATGGCTGAATGAGGAGTCACCCATCTTCTGATAACAGACATGAATTTGGCTAATCCTGAATCCACGAGAGATCATTTTCCCTCATGACAAAAAATGTGAAGCAGGATTGGTAGTTGACGCATTACTAATATTAAGGTTTATGTGACTGAACATGAATACACTCATGGACTACTTCCAAACACATGACTGTACTGACTCTCCATCAAACATTCTCAAAAGCAATCCCACAAAAGTCACGATCTTTTGCATTGAAAGACAGATCTGAAAAACATTTACTGTAAAACAATCCGTCCAGAGGCCAGATCACGTCTTCCAATTCAACCGTACAGACAGTCTGTGTTCAATGCTGGTTAATTGGAAATCACACACACACACACACACATACTGGTGACAAAGCAGAGCAGCAATGGCGTGAGTGAAACAATTCATTTCTACATTCAGTGCCGACAACCCAGCTGCTTCTGTTTTTGAATCATGTCCACTTCAGGCGCATTAAACAGGACCAAAAGCACCTTTTTAATTACAACAGAATTGTCTGGAGGGATGTCTTATAAAAATGATTCAAAGTTCACATTCAGAGAAACTAAATAAATAAATTTTAAAAAACAGAATATGTCAGTATTTGTACTCAGTGACCAAAGATAGAACGAGAAGAAAGTAGTTTGGATGGTTAAAAATGCCCTGTAGAATAACTGCAGCAGTAGCGTGCATGTTTGTGGTGTAGGAGTCGACTCAAACACTCGACCCCTTTGTGAGAAAATCTATCTGAACATTTTCAAAACACAAACAATTTCAAAGTTGCACCCTGTTTTGAAGGATTGCCCTGGCCAGACCCTGGACAGAAAGCCAAGCCAGCCGTAGCTTATTCTGGAGAAGCCACCCTCAGTTTCCCTCTTTGCTTAGCTCTTAGTGTGCGGTTCGCTGTGCCCAAGCCACAGGCTGAAAGAGTGTTAACAAAGTAGCTTTTCGAAGTTATGTATATAATTTTGGGGAGGGATTTTGAGACATTGTATGCACAGCGACAGGATGCTTTAGGTAGACTCTATGAAAAAAGTAAACCACTGTGTTGTAGTAGCTGAACCAGAGATTACAGAGATACAGTTAGACTGTTGAATGACTGTGAAAAATATGTGAAATGTCCACCTAAACAGTGCTGTCACCACATTAACGATGTCATGACTGAGAACCTTCACTCTGAACTTTTGGACATATGAGCCATGCAGTTTCCATGAGTAGGACATATAGTGATATTGATAGAAATAATTGTAAATGGTGTTTTGATGTGCTGGAAACAAACACAGATGTTCCCATTTGAAAGTATGTCTTTATATACACTAATGGATCACCTACATGGTTTCTAGTTGGAGAGTATTTTATCTAAAGCATAAAAAGAAAGCTGTAGAAACACCTTAACTGCAACCAACCATTGCATATTCAAAACTGTAGCTAAACGTGTTGTTGTGAGTAGTGAAAATAAGCTATGCTTTGAATGGGACGGACATCAGATGGCTGGCTCTGGCTGCAATATTGTATGTAGGTGAGGCCTTTGTGTCCTGATTCCAGCCTGCCAAACATACTGTACATCTTCTTTTCTTAATTTAAAATGGAATACGAATTTGGAGCGAGACTACAGCTGCCAAACCTTTGCAAAGATCAATAGAAATAATGTTTGTAAGTGTTTGTGCGCGAGCTAGTGATCCAGTTTGATTGAGAAATTTAATAAAATCAATATGCAAAATGAAAAAAAAAAACTTTTATTCCGTTTCAAAACTAGCACAAGCATTAATATCCCTGCTTAAACCATACAATCTTACGAAAGTGATTTGATTTTACACACAAAAATTCACTGTCAATGGCCTAAACCCAAAGTTAAAGCGCGAACAACATTTGTTTTGTCTTAAATGTTTCTTGGGGATTCGGATTGTTTTAAGGCAGAAAAAGAAGAAGCAGAGGGGAAAACACCAAAAATAATATAATTTCTGCACTTGCAGTGCTTCATTCCAAAAAGGCACTTGCCATATTCAGGTTCCATCTGTCAAAATAAATATCTCAATAAATAAATCTTCCAGCTAGGAAACAACATAGTAACATAACTGTAGGGTAGCCTCTATCCAGTTCATTTTTTAAAAATAACTAATGTTAACAAAATGATTAATTGCGTAATGTGTAGTGAAAGGATGTACACGAGTTTAGTTACTGATAAACTGCTACGAGGTTAACACTCCTCGTACCGACTGTATCATTTGTATCTCTTCCTAAAAGCCGTCTATATTTCAGTCAAATAAATAAGAATGGTCTCCTTGTGGTAACGGCACAGTAAAACAGACCAATCTCCAGTGCCTGTGAGGGGTTAATGGTACACAGTGACATGCAGGGCTGTGAGTCAGCCCGTGGGGTGGTGGAGGGACCAATCATACACTGCCAGGAGAAATAAAAGGGACATTACACACAAATCAGACTTTTTAAACCCCTTAACGGTAATCTTATGAAGTCTGAGCACAATCAAAAGAATTCACTCTACTGAGTGTACTGACCCTTTAAGTCCCAAACTCAGCCCTGACATTGACTAATGTCTTAATGGCTTGCCTGTGGTTAACTAACACACACACACACGCACACACACACACACACACACACACACACGTCCTATCCTGTGACCAGACCCCCCATGTTAGTTTACATCGTATATAAACAAAAGTCTCTATACAGACTCATTTTAGCATACAGTGAGATTAGCATTGTTTTAAATCTAACCATGCAAGACTACAGCAATAGGCATGGGCAACTGAGGTGGAAAGCAGTGACGTGGCAAGGTGTGCTAGTGAGAAGAAAAAAGAAACTCCCAGTGTACTGGCCGTCAGTCCCACTCTGTGTGCCCTTCAGCTGTACAGAATTACATTATTTACAAGTAGCGCAGGGAGCGCCGCTCTGTGTGAGAGCAACTGCATGTCCCTGCAGAATAATCACATAAAAACACACAAATCAGGCAACCTAACATTGGGGATTGTGTCCGGTAGAGATGAGGGTGTCTAAGACCAAGCCTAGAGGTTAAAATACAGCAGTGTCATTACAATAAGGGTTGGATGGAGAACGGGGAAAAGGAGAATGACGTTTGTATTGTACAGAAGTGAAATGGCAGCCCACCTCGCCACAATGATTGGAGCATAAATGCTTTTCGTAAGGAATTGGGAGACCAGCAGCCCGCCAATATGCACTTTACAGGAGATGCAAGTCTAAGCATTTGGTCATTTTTGTTTGGATGCCATATACAAGGTATGTGGGGTAATATAAGCAAAGCAACTATAGGATCATTAACATATATCTCAGCTCATTTACGTCAGTTTAAATACAACTGCTGTTTTTGAATGACAATGCACAGGCTTTATTTCATCATGTCAGATTCTGTGTTTCCATAACTCATGTTTTTGTTCTTAATATATTCATTTTGATCTTTACTCTTTTTTTGTGTGTGTATTTTCAGTTGGTCATTTCGGTTGGTTTCTTCACCTTCGGAAGAACATGGGGTTGCGCAGGCAGGCGGCTAGTCACCTGCAACACCCCAGGGGTCCTGCAGAGGTCTCCAGGCTGCTGTCAGTGTCTGAGGCCAAGGTCTGGTCGGTGGACATGGAAGAGATGTCGTTTATGGAGGAGGAGGGAGGGAGGCTCTCGCTGCTGTTCACGGCTGCACCTGTGCTAAGGGAATCAACAGCAGCAGGGGGTTACAACGTAAAAGAGTCCTGGCAAAGACAGGTGCAGAAATACAACCAGAAGAGACATTTTCTAATTGCACACAAAAGGTACAGTGAGAGAAATATTGTAGCTGAATTTGTTCCATGACATAGAGACATCAACAACATCAACAACACCTGTGGGACACCACAATTACAGTGTGTCTATGATGAGACAGGGGTAAATAAGGTTTGGGTCCAATGGATTTCACAAGAAGGATCGTCAAGGGCTGCAGTGTTTCAGCAATCAATAAGAGTGGGCAAGAAGCTACTTGACAGTTGGGCATTTCAGTATAAACCCTGACATGGTTAGGATTGCGTCTACACTGGCATAAGTCAAGTTTTTTGTTATGATGCCATAAACATGTGTTGGTATGACAGCATTTATGATTTAAGTATCACAAGTCTTAAATAACAATCCGGTTTTCTCACATTGATCTTGCTTTGAAGTTAAAAGGTGGAAGCAGCCAGCAGTAAAGTTTTTTAGATTTCATTAAAGAACTCTTAATTCAGTCTACTCAGCTGCTGTTTTGTCATTAGTAATGAGGTTAACACTTTATTACAGACCCTGGGCGTCTCTGTTTGATGATTTTATTGTAAACGGACTCTTTCTGGACTTGACAAGCCGGTAAAGACAGCATAAAGATTCAGGGGGGTGAGATCAGACAGAAGGTGCTTGAGAAGGTTAAAGTTGGTTGGTTTTGAATATTATTGCAGGTTTGGAGGTTGACACATCTGTTCAATGTTGCGTGGATGTGGGGACGAACCTTGGACTACCAGACGAGGGTATTAATCTCTATTCAGAAGGTGTCAAGGACCCACACTGCTCAACCTCTGTGGGTTTGGGCAGCACTTTCATCAAATCCGCAGTGAATGGGTTCTGCTCTCTTGGAAAAGTTTATGAGCAAATCAATAGAAAAACGGACAGTCTGCTTTTTCCGTGGGAGTTGAAAGATTAAAGCCTGATTAAAAAGGATAAGAATGACAATATAAGGGTATTGCCAATGTGAGGAAATCGCTAAAGCAACCATTTTTCTTGCAAGCAGCAGTCCCATAATTTCATGTACGGTGCATGCAGGACATGTACAGTGCAGGCCAACTATAAATCTGCAGTTTGCGTCTGTTCCCTGTGGGAGGTAATTGCTTAATGGAGACTGGTGGGCACTTCAGCTGACCCAAAATAAAACGAAGAACAAAGCAGGATTAATGGCTGGCATTAATTCCAGCACTCACTTCTCTTGTGGGTTTACTTACAGTAAACACATCAGAAATATCTGTTAAAAGTCGTCATGCAGGTTCAGCACAAGTTTAAATCTTGAAAGATGGCTTGAGCATGACCCACACTAGTAGCTGTAAGATTACTCAAATGAAGATTAATTAAGCTTTCAAATCACTAGTTAATGAAGATTTATCTTGGGAGAAAGTTGTGATGTGGGATTATAACTCGTGTGTGCTGCTGCTGCGTCGGCACTGCTAATAAGGTCTAAACCACTTCTCAGTGGTGTACTGTACGGCCGCCCTCTGTGCTACTCCGTCTTTTAATTTCTTCAAAGATATGAAAGGCTCGTGTGAGGTATAGTGTGCTCTAGCAATGAATGTAAATGTGTTAATAATAATGCAGATAGTAGAAGTATACAGAATGGCACAAACAAATACTGTAGCGCTGGCTTGGTGGTTCTGTCTGAGGCGTCATCTGTGCTCTCAGCTCTGCTGCAGTAAACACTGCCGTCTGCAGCTCCTGCACTGCACTGTGTTTGCTACACTCAGCATCAGACACCAGGCCAGCCTATCTGCTTAATTACTAGTGGATGGCAAAAAAAGAAGAAGGAAGGTGGAGGTGATGAATTTGTGAGAGACAGAGTGAAGAAGAAGAAGAAGAAGAAGAGATGGAAAGCAGCTGTTGTATTATGTGTTAAATGAATCCCACAGTGTGAGCTCTTTACTGATTATAATGCCTAAAGTCTCATCTTTGTAATATTTCTGAGAAAAGAAACATTTGCTTTTTTCGGCCCAGCTGAGCAAGGCAGAAGGCTCGTAAACTTTCTACAAGAAGAGAGTTTCTATACGGTTCGACCATGAGAAGGGAATTGTGAGAGACTACGTTCAGGCTTCATTAATTCTTGGATGCACATTCATTTCCCTTTGCATTCACTCGTGAAAGTTATCTCTCCTGGTCAGCAGGCGCTAATGTCTCGGCAGGATTTATCTTCAATTTTCCTTCTGCAATCTTCAAAATACATCTGTTTTTTTGTTTGTTTTTTAATGTAGAATCACTGTTGTTTTAACATAGCAATTAGCTATTTTTTTTATGAGGATCCAAGTGGAGTCTGAGATGCCCGGTCAATATGCTAACATGACTCCATACTGCCTCTCTGTGGCAAACTATGAGAACAGCACTTAAAGTCCTTTGCAGAGAACAGATCAGTATAAAATGTCAGCTGCAGCTGAGGACTGACATTTCCTGTAATGGACCCCAAAGGACCCAAATCTTAAGTCATGACATGTTATACATAAACACACTCATAAACATACACACACCATCTGCTATCAAATAGTCTGTACTGAGAGGCAATCTTAGCAATTACTGATTAGCTGTCCTACAATTCCATTTAGCAAATACACTTGGCACAGAGTGACAACACTACACAACATATTACTTGTTTAAAAACAGGAGATGCAAGAGACAGAGACACATGGTCAACAACACGATGGGTTTATCTATTTACAAGTAACTCCAGTAAGGTTATAGTAAATTCACTTACAGAGCGATTAGGGTTATGCACTGAGAGTACCTGAAGGTGAAGGCTGTCCCTTCACAACGCCATTCTTCGTTCTCTCCTCAAAATTCATCACCTCTTTGTAGATTAGTTCTGCAGAGGAGTAAACGTTATATACATATGTATATGGTTGGCTTTGAGCACAGTGTTGACAGACACAAGCGGAGAACACTGTAAATACTGTAAAATTATTTTTGTCTGATGCACTCTTAAAAATCCATCACAGCACATATAGAATACAGTGTGTTCTAATATGACCAGATCACCCACTTTTAGTGATTTCCTGTTGTAATACAGTATTTGTTTCTGGTTTTACATGAGCAACCCTCACCTTTCCATTCATCAATGGAGTGTTCTCTTTCATCCAGCTGCTTGTCATAGATCTGAGGTGGCGGCTAAAAGGGGAGAAAGCAACATCATTTTAGTAACGTTTTAGCGAACAACAGTCAAGAAGATTCCTTTAACTTGAAATGTATATGGCTGATATCACTGGACATCTCCAGGTGGAATATATATACATGGATACAAAAGAAACGACTTAGATACAAGCTTGTACAAGTTTACGTAATGGTGCTTCGAACTTGGCAATATGAAACTGTTGACGAATGATTAAAAATGTGGGGACGAAAGAAATATCTGAACATTAGAAAGACACTCAGTTAATAATGTAACTTGACACTTTAACATTGTACTCTAAGTAGACAAAGACATGCTGAGGTAAAAAGCAGGCACATGTGGATTATGAAGAAAATTTGTAATAATGTAAATGAAAGGAAATAAACAGATCGTGCTTAATTTATCCTTAATCACATAAAATGATGATTGATTTACAGAATTTCAATATCAGTACATTGTTTGTCCTCACACACACACATCAAAAATATTACATTAGACAACTGACAGACAGTGAGATAAGAACACATCTGGTGGGTTGTCCAGCTAAAGTGCCCATGTCGTTCTACCATAGGACTGTCAATTCATCTAACAGGACACAGATGTGCTGTCTGGCACGCAGTCAGCCCTTCTTAGCACTCATTCACTGTGATCCTGCCCCAGATTCTGACACCATAATCTCACTGCAGGTGACAGGACCACCAATAAACCTCTCTGATATGACCTTGGAGGGACAGTTTACAGGTCAGCAGCCAAGTCAAGTTTCCCTCAATCCAACAAGGATTTATCAAAGGAATTTCCTAGTACGGGAGTTATCACCTCTCATTTTCTTAACATCCTAAAGATGGTTTACATGCAGCTTTGTGTCTATAGCTGCACCTCTTTTACACACTATATAATAAAGCCTCTACATTTTAGTACAAGTGTATTCTGTTCTCGATAACATGTATATTATGATTCTTTTTTTACCATGGTTAAGGATTGGCAGTGCTGACCCAAATATGTCTATGTGTCTTATTTAATCTGAACTCCTTATGAACAAACGTTTCCATTGAATAGTTTTCTTTGATGCAGGGCGGTTGTTATTTACCATGGATATTTGGATGAGATCTCTCGCCTTCATCAGCATGAGATGACATTAGAGAAAGGGAAAACAGCAGAACATTTGTTGAAATGCCATATCATACATACCACATCAACTCTAACAACAATATCATCATTAAAACCATCAACAACTAGACAACTTAGACAAGCGCACAGTCATGAAATCCTACAAAAATGATTAACAACTGCAGTGGAGGTGTGTCATGTGGCGTCTTTACAAAAGCTACTGTTAACCCGCGGGACACGTCATGGAGCAAAGAGTAACGCTGAACTTCATCAGCTGGTCGTGCACTCATTAGTGTATTACTGCAAGTAGAAGTGGTATCTGTGCAACTCTATGGAGCTGCAGATGCCTTTTTCCCAATCTCACTGTCACCTCATACTAATGAGGCACTGGTGAAGAAAATTAGACATCACCAAATAAACCAGAAACACCACCACTCTTTAAAAGACAGTTCAATGCACTAAGTCACTCTTTTGTAAATTAAAAGGAGACGCAACATTTTGGGGTGTTTTTCTAATTGAATCTACAAACTACTCAAGTTCAAAACTCAGATATAAAGTATAAAACCATAAGTGAGAGAAAAATGATAATGAGATGTGAACCAAAAATGTAAAACATAACCATAAATGCACTGATGCATCAACTGTTTAAAATGAAATGTTTGCTCTGTAAATCGCTATGGTTGCTTTTGTTTAAAAAATAAAATAAAGATGAGGGGAGTCGTCATCAGTATTTTCTGTACGCCAGTGCAAATGCAAATTAAACAGTGCTGACCATTCAAAGACAGCAGGGAGAGGACTGAGCTTGGGATGGTAATCAATACACTGCTCTGCCAAAGGCCTACTCACCGCCTCCACCTCAGCTGGATCATACCACACGTTGATGTAGGGGTGCTGCAAGGCCTCGTCCACCGATATCCGTTTGGCGGGGTCGATGATCAGCATCTTAGACAGCAGGTCTCTGGCCTGGCTAGCTGCGGTTTGAAAAAACAAACATCTGGTTGAGGTCATGAGGCAAAAAAGAAAAGAACTCTCTATGTCACTAAAATGCCAAAGGGAAAATGAAACACAATAAGGCAGAAAGGGAGGAAGAGAGAGAGAGAGATGTCAAGGATTACAGAGAATAACAAACAATAGCATCTTGTCAAAGAAAACCAGAAACCAGAAAGCCTCAATTACATGTGGATTAGCAAATAAAATGAGAGAGAAATTGATAATATGTATGTAGTACAGATGATTCTGCAGTACGTTAACAACCATCTAAATCTCTCTTCCTTTTTGATCTTATTGAAATTCAAGATTCTGGATTGTCCCAAATTCATACATTTGACTAATGCAGAATTGCAGATTCTGGCTGATTGTCAACTTGGGCTGAAAAATATTGTAAAATGACCATCAGTATATAGAATTCAATGTATTTTCTTAAAACATGTGCCATCAGCAGTCGCTCAGCCTCTCTACCCTCAGGCCCTCTTGGATTGATCTGAAATTGAGAGCCCTTAAACCACACGCCAACCCTCTCCTACAGACACTGACCCCACTATAAATAGCTCTACAGCAGCAAAGGACTGAAGAAACTGAACTGAGAACAGAGAGAGACAGATGAGCCGGGTGCACTCTCTGCGTTTCACCTCAGCATCGACACATCAATAACAGAAGGATGATAACTCTGTAAAACGACTCCTCTATCGCTCTCCCTCCACCTTTTCTTATTCCTTATCTATTTTTCTTTCCTCCTCTCTCTCCTACAGTACTGTCTGTCTGTCTCCTTCTCTTACAGTCCAAAGCCCAAAGGATGTCTGCCTCAGTTCCTAACTCTGAGTATAAAACATACAAAATAGAAGCACTTCAACCCGATCTCACACCCTCCCACTCTCTCCCACTAGGTGCACTTCCTTTAACACTGTCGCTCCAGCAGGGAGAATAAAAAAATGATTCATGAGAATTTTACCAGACAGGAGCTTTGATGTAGGAGCACGGCAACAGAAAAAAGGATATTTTGCTATATCTCATTGGAGGGAATTTCCACTTTTTAAAATACCGGGAAGAGAGGCTGTACCTCTCAACTGAGACAGAAGAAAGAAATGATGTCTTGGTTAACCTTCCGCATAAGAATAGATTGAATTCAGCACAGCTCACAGAATGGGGTTCAGAAAATACATTTTAGTGAACACATTTTGTTTAATGTGGAGGCCCAAAGGCAAAATGTAAAATAAAAGTTTTTTGAGGTAAAAGTTTTATTTCCTATGTGTGAAATAAACGAGACTACGAGTCTAGATTCACCCTGGCTGCTCTGTGACACTATCCTTAGTAACAGCGGTGCTTTGATCCTCTTACTTTAGAGTATTAGCATGCTAACATTTACTAATTAGCACTAAACACAAAGTCTAGCTACACCTTATTGGAACGTTGTTAGTTTTGCAGGTTTTTAGTCATAAAACTAAATATTGGACCTGACGGCCTAACTGAAACATCAAGGGAACATCAAAGTTATTATAATTCATCCTAAGGGGCACACGGGTGTCTGTTACAAATGTCTTGGCACTCCACAAATGTGAATCTAAAGTCGGTAGCACCTATCATGTAAGAATATACCGTGTGACAGTGCAACACTACTCAGCAATGACTGCTTTTCCATCAAAGTGTCAAGTTGCTATGAGTGCTCCAAGACTGGCTATATATTTAATTGAAACATTTATTTGACAGAAACCATATTTCTGTCATGATTTATTACAGGCATTATTTTTTTAACAGCACCTCCCTGTTAGTAAAATATCAGTTTCTACAGTTGCCCTGCCAGAACATGACTTTATCTCTCACATGATCATCTTGTGTGTAAATGTTATTATGTCCTATGTGAGAGACACACTGAAATTTTATGCACCTTATGTTTCAGGGCTTCTGAATTTAATGAAGATGTTGCAGGTTATTACTTTTTTGAGCGATCATCCTGGCAATACTGCAGCGCTACAGAATCACACCGGGGACATTAGTATGTGTGTAAGCCTATGTACATAAACATGCAAAGGTTTTAAATCTAAATAATCAATAGGACACATAGATGGACAATCACATGTATGACAATACCTCACAAACACACCACTGCAGTCTCATAAAGTGGCATTCATACAGTTCAAGAGCTCACCTTTGAGTTTGTTGTGCTCGGAGTCAGCAGGGAAAAGGCAGTCAGGGAAGAGCTTGGGAAAGGTGAGGCCTGCATACTTTGGCCGGTTCTCGACATAGTTCCTCACTGTGGGCTGAAGCTTCTTCATGAACTCTGGTAAGGGTGTGCCCAGCTGCTCAATCACCTTGTTCCACTGGTCGATGTCTGGTGTGGTGGGTCAAGGATTAAGGCAAACACACATGGAATATGCAGCACCCTGTATGCTTCTGCGTCCACTCAGTTACTGCTACTCCCACAGAATACTATGTGTATTTAGTAGAAAACACACATTTTTTAATTTACTTATAAAAGGTTGGACTAATGCTAATGACCTGGGCCTGTTAAACTGAGTATAATCATCGAGTATATAAACATGCAGACTGCTAAAGGACATGATCACCAAGACTCACCAAGTACTTTAAGAATTTCTGATCTCAAAGCATCTGAGTCCGATCTAAGCATCCATGAGAACTTACAAAAGGCTGACGTTTGTCTCGTGTGTATGAGAAATTATATTAAGACATCATATTTTAAAACATTTAAATGGTCTCTCCTTCTCTGCCATTACTTTCCCTTTGCTCAAAAACATATTTTTTTCTTTTTGGCTTCCTGATCCCTTGTTTCATACGATACATTCATTTTGTGCCTCGATGTCTGTTTAAAATACATAAAATGTCCACTGCGTTTGCCCTTAACAATGCTTACCTAAAATTCATGAATTGTCTCATAAAAGAACAGCCCTGCTGATGAGCCTCCTGATGAGAATATACTTTATGAGTTTTTAATTAACAAGAGAGACATGTAGCATGTACATGTGGTTGTGTTTGTGTATGCACATTTGGTTGTGGGGTGTGTCAGCATGTGATTCCCCTCCCTGTTGGCAACAAATATTTCCCCTCTTACACTTGCACACATTTTGAATGTTCTCACAGAGGTTGCCAGTAGCGGCTGTTAGCTGCCAGGGCCACCAGAGATCCCCATTACTTCATCTTGATGGAACGCCACACACTTCCACCTCCTTTTTGTCTCCAATGCACATTGGCCACAATCCACCCAGTGCTCAGTCAGGCAATTTTTTTTCATCCCCTAAGGTTCTTATCCATCGCTGTTAGGCAAGTTGTTGGATTCGCTCAGACAGCTTGAGGAGTTTTTCCACAGCGTGTCAGTGCCAAAATGCATGACACTCCACTGTGCGTGGAGCTATTCAAGTCTTGAAACAGGGCATCATGCACCTGAATGCAACTGCTCTCAAGATAACGCTGTGGGGTTTCTACGACATCCGGGCTTACACCTGAAACAGAGTGAGGGTCTGAGAGCTCAGAAGGATACGGTCAGTCCCAGGGAACAGCACTGTCCCTCTTATCACCTCTCCAAAGATGCAGCCGACTGACCACATGTCCACTGGGGTCAGACACACACACACACACACAGGCACATGCACAAGCACACACACACACACACACTGGCATTACCAACATCTATTAAAAATCACTTAATACTGATACCCCGTTAATAACTTACATATAAGTACATAATAAAACATTTTCCATGCTCTAATCCGAAGTGACACAGGTGACTAGCTAACCCTGCCCATTGCTTGACGCTTAGCTTGTGGGTAGCTGGCATGGCAGCAAGCAGAGAAATGATCTTAGTAGGATGTGTGTGTTTTGGATTTCTGCTGGATTACATTTTTGTTTACATTACAGGTCTAATTTATTCATTTCACCCTTATCCTCCTCCTCCAGATCTAACAACTGGTGTGGGATTTGATTGAAATTCCTCTCGTTACTAAACCTCGACCAAATATTCAGTATCGCTTGGAAATAGATCTCATTACTGAAGCTGAAGATGCTCTAACGTCCGTTTTACTGTGACTTGGCACTTCAAAAATGAATGAATAACTATGAATAATGAATAACAAATAAGGTGTGATACATGCTTAAGATTAAGCAAAACTGTGCTACTTCTATCACACGGCAATATGCATTACATGCCATCACGTAGCTGTGCATTCTAACAGTAATTACCTGCCTGTATTTATGACACATGGAAGCCACAAACAGACGCAACCTCAGTTCCTTTGCCATCACTCTATTGCCACTCATTTAACACACAGCTGTACTAAATGGCCATCGAACACCCAGTCACCCGGAGGCTCTCTGTGCTGTGACCTGTGCAGACAGACTGATATTCTATATCATCATTTGACAGACACTCAGGAAGGTGCAGATAACTTCAGCCAGGTCAATACATTAAAAAACACAAAGAAGTAAATTAACAACACCGGTTACCAGCCCAGAACTGATCTATAAGCAGAAGATTAACAAAAGTGAGCATGACTACATTTCATTGATCTACCGAAAGAAAGGTGGGATTGTTAATGATAAGAGTGTCAGGTTGTTGTGAGAGAAGAGATCGAAGCAGAGATATTGCAGATCTCATTGCAGGGGTTTTCTGGTACTCCAGATTATTAATCTTTCAGGGACTGCATGTTCAGGGATGCAGCGTGTATTAGCCACAAACTCCTGCAGACACACTGGTCTTGTGTTTCTCGCTGGTTATTTGCCTTAAACAACTAATAGTAAAATCATCATTTTAAAACATGAGGCTGGCGATATTGTATATTTTTGTTTTGGTCAACAAATCCCATGAAAAGACCAAAATCAACACTGTGTTAGTCCTACTGAACGTGTAAATCAGACATGCACAAATATATACTTTTAAAAAGCTAAATAATTTCCAAAATAACAGCTGGGCAGATTATTTTTTAGGAAGCCTTATTCCAACAGGGGTAAATGATGCATTTGTTGAGGCTTATTATTTTCAACTGGGCCTTTAGCAGCAGGATGGTGTATATGGGGGATTAACTGAAAATGAAGTACTAGTTAGCAGGAAGAATTCTTTGGCTTTGGTATTGGTATCAGTTTACTCCGTTTTAACTTTTCCTCACACCAAGAGAGTTCAGCTAAGCTGCTATTAACACAAGCTCAAAATGAATACATTAATCATTCATTTTTAATTCACTGAATGCTTAATTACTATGTCTGACTCACACATGTGGGCATCCTCAGAAGACAAGATGTACTTCACATGTGCACACATGTGCACAAACTCAGCATTGGGACTATTCACCTAAATCCATCCAACTGAAAGAAGTCATCTTGAGGATGCAATTACAGCCCCCTCACTGCAGGAGAACACACCAGTTAGCACTCCAGAAACACTCCAAATAACACACACTTGAATATTCAGAGATGAAGAGAGAGAACTTCCTCTTGACAAAATATGAGACTGAACACAGCCTCAGATTCAGACATACTGAAAAATTGATGATGCTTATTTCATGATGTTATTGCAGTGTTAAAGGAAGATCAGTTGGAACTGATACAGACATGTGTTATAAAGACAGCCAGATGTGAGTGTGGTTTAGTTCACCTCAGTAACATACAGAGAACATCAGGCAAGGCACAGAATAGTCTTCAAAGTAAATGTAACTAAGAAATGTAAAATGATGAACTTAACACTGACATTTTTTAAAGGAATAATGGACAACACGCCTGTAGCCACTATTTCATTAATTCAAGACTCTCCAAGCACTTTGAGTGTTTGACTCTGAGTGTTTTAAAAGGCAGTTGAATCCATCTTGAGTCAGACACTTGAATTCCAAGGATGGCAGTATTTAAAACACAGAATGTTTTTTTTTATTTCATTCGTCATTATATAGAGCAGACATAAACCTCTGAACAAAAATAGTGTTACCATCACATAATCTGTGTGTTAACAAGGATACAGTCTCGCCCAGGGAAGAGGATTTTGTGGCGCACCATTTCTCCCATAATGCACCCCACCGACCATATGTCCACTGCACGCACAGAGGTGACAGTGAGGCGAAGAGGGAGCAAAAGGAGAGAGGAAGGCAAAGGTTAGTGTTAGAGACACCAAGCTCTCTGAGAGAAGCAACTGTGATTAGAAACAAGCTGTTATTCGCTGAGGGACAAATAATTAGCAAGGAGCATGTTATGTTACATAGAAATAAATTAGAATGAAATACAGATAGAGACAGAGAGCAGAAAAAGAGTAGAAGCAAAGAAAGGAGAGCCTTCCAAGGACTAACTAGGAGCACTCAAAGCCTTGGAGCCTACAGGCTTACATCCATGGGAGGAATATGGCTAATGAGTCATAGCTTAGGCTGGCACTCAATCACACGTTTGATGTTCTGGGGGCTTTCAACCAGTGACTCATGCCTCCAACACTTTAATTCACTTTATCCCATTTGCAAAGTGCAACTCAACCGGAATTGTTTGTAAGGTTTCACAGATAGTGCCACGTGTCATTTTATCTTCTTCTCCCTCATCATTAATGCCCATGAAAAAATGAACAATTAAATGTTTTGCTACAGTCAGAAGCTCCTACTGTCTTCTTCTGCAGGTAAGTCATTGGGTCCCACTGGTTTAAAAATACAGCTCATATAGACCTACTGCTGCTACAATGTTATTCACTTCTTAAAAGCACTGTTGCATCAAACGTTTTATCACCGGCTACAGGTAGATGTTGGCTCTTCTCTTGACTGCACAACAAGAAAGAGTGCAGTTTGGGGAAAACTGAAAATATCTCCAATAAACTCATTTAGTGATACACTATTGTAGCAAAGACTACTATAAATACACTAATAAACCCCTGTGAGCAGTTTCATTTGACTGTGGCAAATCCATCAGTGGTTGTTCGGCTCTTTGTGTGCGTTAATAAAGAGAGCAAAAAAATTGAATGACTTCAGTGTTATCCTTTAAAAATGTCTGAATTTCATTTTCTGATGCAATGAATTATCACGATTTCTCACCATTCTCTTTGTATCCCATGCCCAGGATAACCTCTGGGGCTCTGTAGTATCTAGTCACCACATAAGGGGTCATCATGAAGCTGGTGCCTGCAGTCCTGGCCAGACCAAAGTCCAGGATCTTCAGGGTGCAGTCTGACTTCACCACTATATTGCTTGGTTTGAGGTCCTTTTGATGAGAAAAGACTGGCATGAGAAACTGTGTATCTTGAGGTAATTTACAAACTTTTTCTGTTGCCAGGTTTTAATGGAGAGTCTCTTTTTATTTGACAGATTGACAGATATGTAGCTGCAAGCAAGTCCACACTGAGATAGCAAGCATATTTGCTGTACAGGCAAAAGAAGAAGATGGTAATGGTTTTCCTATCATAAGTGCGGGTTTAGGTTTAAAGGTGAGATTTAAATGTCTAAAACAGTAAGTAGAGAAACTGGAAGCAATATGTTGGTAGTATTCAGCTTTATGTTTTTAAAGGAATAGCTCTGTCCAAATGTAACAAAATACACCTATCAGCACCTCTGTGGCTCAATAATAAACATATGTGGGTTAAATGCGGGAACATTTTTAAGCTTACCTTCGACAGAGTATTGCTAGCTGCCCCCCCCATCATCAGTCTTTATGCAAAGATAAGCTAACCTAACAGACTGCAAATAAAGGGACTTCCCAAAATGTCAAACCTTTGCTTTAAATTTCAATATCATCCTGTGTTAATTCAACATGAATTTTAATAACAACTACCTGAATATGTAAATGGTGAAACTGGAAGCTATAATTTGGTAGTAGTCAACTTTTTAAAAGAAATTCAGTAATGAATATGTTTTCTCCCAATCTGGATGTGCCATATCCCCATGCAACGTCTCTGCTAACTAAATCTGCTGGTGCACTGACGAGGACATGACCCCTCACAACACTGCCAGCTGTGTTGGCTTAACCCTGGTTACTGCAGTGTTGCCTCTGCTCCCTTGAGTGCCAAATGGGTGACCAAGGTGATGTCAAGGTTTATGGCAAGCCTACTTATGTTAGACTATAAATTGCTATCTTAAATGATACCAAAACACACAAGCTAAAACATATTCAGTAGTATTCAGTAACAAAAAAAATGGAAGTGTCTTGGATTCCTACCCTGTGAATAATGCCGGCTGAGTGCAGATGTTTGATACCACACAGCATCTGGTAGAGCAGGTAGGACATTCTCTCGTGGTCAAGCTCCATCTGAATCACCTGGCACAAGTTGGCATCCATCAGCTCCATCACTAGGTACCTGAAAAAAGGTTTGATTGATTCACGAGTGGTTGGCAGACTTATGAGTTCAGTGATTGATACTACTAAAGTTATTTGAAAACTAATATTAGCCCTAAGTATAAAGTGCCAAAAATACACATTAATCCCTGTGCAGTACTGTTTACCTAGAGGTTGTTCTAAACGTGAACACACTCTCATTCATCATTCAGTGTGAGAACAGGATACATCCAGCAGCCTCACATTACACCCACAGTACTTTCACTGACTACACTCCAGTGGTTGTGTTCTGCAGGTGTGAAGGAGTAATCAGCACATAATAAAATCAGTCCCCTTCTTTTTCTGACATGTGATATATCAGATTAAATGAAAACAAGTAGCCTTTCGTTGTCTGTTAAATTAGAATAAATTCATATTTTTCATGGAAATGTAATTATGAAAAGATACTCACACATCCTGAAATTCCTCTAATGATTTCTGTGGTGTGAAGACATTTAATAAACTGATTATCTGAAAGAAAAAAGAACATGAAGAGGATCAACATATGGCAGGTAAATGTACACACAAAATCAGTGTTACAGCAAGGGGACAGGGATATAAATTAGTAATGACCCTGATGACGGACACTGCTGAGCAAGAGTCAGAATAAACCAAAGAAATGAGTTAGAACAAAAGAGTAATAAGAGATGGAGAAGAAAAGAGCACAAACTGTGGGACTGAAGATTACATTCATGCC
Organism: Nannoperca australis; assembly: GCA_036023655.1. Classification (NCBI taxonomy): domain Eukaryota; kingdom Metazoa; phylum Chordata; class Actinopteri; order Centrarchiformes; family Percichthyidae; genus Nannoperca; species Nannoperca australis. The sequence goes on along the minus strand of JAVQJD010028480.1, from coordinate 34,335 downwards.
TTGAAGTGCTCTCTGTTATACTGCCTTGCCAGTTTGGTACATTTCTGGAGGCATGAAATTTAGCACGGTCACAACATTGCAGTCACTCATCTACGTTTTGTAGCAAAGGGATTTATTGAGAACCAAAAATAGACGCTGGCTGGGGTATAGTTTAAAACTGACAATGGATACATTTTCTTTCTCCCTGCAGTCCTTCCTATCACTGTTATCCCTCAGCTGAGTCACTTACATTTTTGTGATTGACACATTTCATGAGCACCAACTCCCGGTATGCCCTCTTGGCATGGGTCTGGTTTTGGAAGGGTCTGCTCAGCTTCTTGATGGCTACATTTCTGTCCAGGACAGCATCATAGCCCGCGCTGCAGAAGAAAAACCACGGAGAACAGCGGAGCACTTTAGCATTCATAGCTGGATGAATCACTCATCACTGTGTGTAATTGTGTGACATTGTGAGAATCCACCCTGAAAATCACTGGTCACAAAAACAAAAAGGATTATTTTTCACGTGAGAAGACGCATGTAAATAGATGACAAATGACTTTGTTTTATACTCATAATTTTACTCAAGATAATGAGTATGATCTTGTCAGTAACACTTGACTGCTTTTTGCCGAGAGTTAGATAGATAGTTAGATTATTTATATTGCTGGCAGTTATATCTAAATCAAATCCAATATTAACACTTAATATTAAAATAAATTGTGCTAATTTAACAGAAGCTGTACAAAGTTTGTATGTATGTGGGCATGCTAATAAACTGCATTAACTACTATTATTACTATTTAATGGACACATAAGAGAATGGTATCGATAACCATTATCATAATACCACTATTTATCCTTTTTACACTCCAGTTTTTGGACAGATTCAATGTGTCAATATGCTAGTTAGCCATGCTAGCTGTTTTGCCCGTGTTTCCAGTTGTTATATGTCATATTATATTTTAATATGACATTACTGATGTTGCTGCATGTATTATACAATGCAGTGAAAGAGAGGATGGAAATATCAGTTAAAAGTAAATGAGTTTTTTTATTGTTGTTTTTCTCAACCCATTTTGGAGGTCATTACAGGAGAGTGATTCCTTTGCTGGCTCAACACAATCCCAACCCCTGAGAACCACTGGGATTTTGGATCTTTGCGAAGATTTATGTTTGCTTTCAATGAAAAGCAGTACCATTACGACAAATAGCAGCCTTCTCACCTACTCAGCTATATCTTAGACTCTACTAAAGACTTTACTAAAAGAACCTACATGTTGAGGTTCAAGGCTTCTGTGTGCAAGCTTATTGCAACCCTTATCAAGACGACGCTGTGTGCAGGTTTGTGGATGGCTGGGCTGGATACACTGTGGTTCGTCATGTCTCTGGAGACTGCAGGCCAGGGATGGTGTGTGACCATGGAAACAGAGGAGCCTTCATAAAAGCATTTATCCAATAGGGATTTGAGCCTGTCATCACTTTTCTAGCTGAGTGAAAGATGATGTCATGACCATCTAAACTACTTAAAGCCTTTATCCCTCCTAAGATGCTTCTGAAAGCTCATTCTGACCGAGCACACAAGTCACAAGGGCAGAGATGTGCACAGATTGGGATGTTTGTCGACAACAACAGAGTGAGTCTTAGCTGCGTCAGTGATACGAGTGTATCCTCATTACAATGTTCCCAGGCCTTACAGGGACCAGAGTCTCCTGATTGCATAAGAACAGCAGAATACATACTTACTGTACTCACTGTTGATAAGCTTTTGGATCACTGCTTGTATGTATACTGTTATTTCCTCTGTGTATAGTCAGCGGCTGTGAGTGCATGTATGTTAGTAACTGTTAACAGAAAGGAATTCAACTGTCTGTGCAAAATCAGACAGATGTCTATATAGATGTGATTATGCCCTCCAGTTGGGGATTATGCTGAAGATAACACAGGGTCACTTTAATTATTTTATCATCATATTATGACATTATGACATTCTCCCAGCGTGAATACACATGTTGCGGTCTTGTGGTATGTTGTTAATGTGCTTGTTAACATCTAAATGAGACTATTTTTATAGTGTATCCCTTTTGATCTCTATAATCAGTAGGACATTATATCCGTTTTGGGGGTTTCATGTGGTTTGGTTGTGGTAACACCATCACTGTATGACACCAGATGACAGCTGTGAGCAGAGCCAAGCAGCACACAGCAGAGCAGGTTAAATTAGATTTGCACTGTTTCCCTCCCTGCCATCCATCTCTACAATATCCTTTAAATGGGCACAATCCCAGCATTAGCAGTTACAGCCTGCCCAAGCTGCTTTGCAAATGCACAAAATTGCTTTGGAGCGGAAGGGGAGAAGGGCCGAGGGCATGGGAAGCAAAGGAAGCACAATGAAGGAGGGCGAGTGGAGGGCAGGGGGTTTAGAGCGTTGAGAGCCAGTGATTCTTTAAACAGTATATAAGAAACACAGGAATAAAACATGTCAACTTGGGCATCCCAGGGAGGGTCTCTGAGGCAGGTATATCACCACAGTGACATGGCATTAACATAAATATAACTTATAGATCAGTTGTGTCATTTTAGAAAGACTGTAAGATGCATTCCTTTAAGTGGAGCCTTGGCAGCGGTTCCACTGCGTTCTGACAGGGCAGGCGTGAGATGAATTACAATGAATACAAGGTCTCTCTGCAATCCGGATTAAGGATTCACTTAAGTGCCCATCCTGTTAGGCCCTTATAGCCCACACAACCATATTCTAAACAGACATGTCATCAGCAGTACTGGAGTTACAGCAGTACTGACAAAATGATGCCAAAAATGTTCATCCTGATTGCTCTGCTAACTGTTGTGATTGTGCTTATTTGTTTTTAGCGTACATTTAAAAAAATATTTCTCAGCTTCTACTGAAAAACTGATATTTTGACAGTATTTTTATCTCTTTATGTATCGACATTTTCAGTTTCTTGTTGGCTAATTCTTATTTATTATTTACCCTTCTGAATTCTAATATAAAAGCAATATCTTCACTTCGTTAAGTTCATAAGAGAAAAACAGGTGTGCTTCTCAGCAGGGTGCTTTGCTTCAAACTGTTAGTCAGTCACATTAAATTAAAATTTACTAAAATGATCACGGAAGAGCTGCCATTTTCCTGAATTTATTTTGGAGAAGCAAATAAATGACTACCTTATTACTTTGAGGTTTAGCTAAAGCCTTATCAGTTATTTTTAACCATGTAAATTATAGTTATATTCACTTATATATCAATCATTTAAGTTATTGACCTATAGTTTCAACAGATCATAATATAAAATATAGGCCTATGTTACTGCTGCATTTAAAAACATTAACGATAGAAAATAAAATAAAAAATCCAGAAACAGAAACAATGTATTATTCGGATTGATTTGATAACACCTTAAAGAAACTAAATGTTTCTACATTCACACGCTGATCCATTCTCTTTTATTTTGCTCATCACAACATTTCTGCAAAGATGGGTCACCTGGTAGCACGCTGTGCTTTCACATGTTATTACTGATCAGGCACAATGGAACCACATCAGGGATTTCTGGAGAACTGGAAACAAGACTTGCCGATTGCCAGATTATACCATTATTAATCATGGAAACTTCATAAAATGTTCTAAAATTGAATTTTGTAGCCCTTCACTCACATAACAACAACAATAAGCAAAGATTCCCCTCCGTTAATAATCTCCCATAGCAATGAAGTACAAGACAATTCAAAAACTAACAGTTAAATGAGATAATGACTCATTAAATACCACATAAAAAAACATCAAATAGCATGATATGATGTAGAACAGGACATAAAAGAAATGCACTGTGGAGTACTTACCAGACAATTCCTTGAGCTCCAGAGCCAATGGGCTTTAGATTCTGGTAACGTTTTAAAACTGTGAAGGTGGAGTCTCCCACTTCCACACTGTAGAACTGGTTGTCCACTTTGCTTTTGCTCATGTTGTAATGTTTGGCGATATATGACACATCCACTTGTTTTCCAAAACCCTGCATGAAGCAAACACAACAGAAAAAAACTCTGTTAGTCATGACGAAGACCATTTATGTGTTTACTTACCTGGCAAGTGATAAAACACCTGGATCATCAGTTAGCAAGATAACAGTTAAAGGTACCACTAAAATCCATATTGTACAAGTTATTATTGTTAAATCACCTACCAGTCAGTTTGTATTTAGCTGCTGTTATATTATCCACTCTTTGTCTGCATTTAATATGAGTCAATATTGGTACTTTTCCAAGAAACAAAGTGTGTGTTAAGGGATAATTGGTAAACCTGGAAAAGGTATGGACAGGACATACAGTAGAGTTTACACTTACACTGTTTCCATGCAGAAATGTAAACTCTATAACGGCCATGTAATGACATTAGTGCCACTAATGTCTTACTGACTAAAGACAGTATTCTTTTATGAATGTGCACACAATAATCAGGCTTTAATTACTTGGGCAGAACAGTCGAAGAAATGGTGCCACAACAAAAATATCAGTTAATTACAGACTGGGTAATTACAACACAGCTCACAAACCAAACAAAGCTGTGCCAGTGCGTATTAGTGAGAGGCACACGTTTTGAAACACTACTAGATTTAAACTCAACATGGCTAGCAAGTCATCCAACCCTGTGAACTAATTATTTCATTACACTGGACTGTATAGCCAGCGGTACCTATAGTGGCTATTAAACATCAATCTACACATGCATGTGTAATGTGGACATCCCATGCAAACTGTCTTTATAAGTAAGCTACAGTTATCAAACACACAAACTTGTGGTTTAGACTGTAGAGATTATGAAATTACATCCCCATAGGAGTTTTGCATTTACACTAGGAAGTCACTTCATTGTTCAAGTCTTTAGTTGAGACCTCAGTGTCAGATAACCACTTGAGGTATTGAGGTTGATTACAAGTGGAAACCATTTTCACATGAAAGGTTTATGCTCCTTTTTACCATTATTCTTTAATAAATGTTTCCAATGTTTGTTAACTCTTTTCTTTTTTACACACAGAAACACAACAATATACCACAACATACAGAGCAATGAAGGGGAAATGGAAGTGAATGAATACTGTACCTTTTTTACCTGTAAGGAACACACACCTGACAAAAGGCTATCTTCACATCCAGGATTGGTTGGCTGCAGTTATATAAGAAATGTCTGCTCATAAATACCTGCAAGACACAAACAGAGGGGAGCCTGAGTCAGAGAGGGAGTGAGTGTGTGTGGTGTGGACATCAGTAACAGGAACTTACAGTATGGGAGCTGCAATTTCTCACATATGTATGATGGGTAATGAGCTGACCCCAATCATATAAACTGTACTCTACTGAGAACATAGAGAGTGGTACATTCATCTACAAGGAGTTTCATTTATCATGGGCTTTCTATGTGTGCACAGTGATGGAATAGTTGCTTGGACCCTTGTCCCTTTCCTGATTGCATTCTCCCTGAAAATGCACTGCTGTGTTCTCTCTACTCAGTCCCCATCATTCTCAATAAAAGTGACAAAAACAACAAGTCGTCACTACCCACTACCCACTCCTCTATACACGAGAGCTGACCAATATATCAGTTCTTCATAAGAATAGAATAGTATGGCTACAATGACCAATGGCTTTGCGTTTCAAGATGGTGTTACTTGGCTTGAAAAAAACCCTGAATAACTGGTGCTATCGAGGAGTGAAAGACAATATTGTAATGTTTGTTGATGACTTCCTGGCAGGCTGAAGCCTAATACTTCTCCTCCTCGTACTCCCCCTTTTCTGCAGTAAGGCTAATACTATAACGCCAACAGTGCAGTTCTCTCCAGGAATAGTTTGACATTTTGGGAAACATGTTTTTTGCTTTCTTGCTGAGAGTTATCAGAGAAGATTGATACAATTCTGTCCAAAGGGCACAAAAGCGGTGGTTTTACAAAGTGTGCCAGATTATTTCTTGGTCCTGGAGTTGTGTCCTCACCCTGACAGAGCGGAGATTCCAGTAAGTGACTGCTTAATTAAACAAACTAGATATTACGTGTTAATTAGAGAGCTTTAGAGGTGCTGGCAGGTGTCTTAATGTTAATCTATAGTACAGTCAGCAATGAAATAATAAAAATGTCTTTCCTCATCCTCCTTGGCAGTGTATGCACTAATCTGCACTCACATTTGATCACTTTGACACTAAACTCATTAACTTCTTCAACATTCAGGGGAGGTGTGAGTTATGACTTCATTTAGGATGAGAAGGGGCTGCATGCAGTTTCACAGGTTTATGTATAATTCCGCCATCATACATGAAGCAAGTTTTTAAAGAGCTTTTCCCATCGGGCATTGCATTTGCATGAAAGTAGTGTAGTTATTTTTGGGAAAGCAGGGATTCTTTTATTATCAAGGGGCAGCTAATGGTTCAATGTAAATTTGCACTTTTTAGTTGGCAATTCAAAATATTGCAAGGGAGGAATAAAGACAAAAGAAAGCTCTGAACGACAATGGCTCCCACATTAAGCAGGAGCTAGAGGCTGCTGCTTTCGCTCACATTGACTCTGGCTTCAAGGGTTTTCCAGGTAATGAAGCTCCCAATGTGCCATTAATCAGAACTTCTGAATAAATTGATATGTGGTGTTCATTTTGGCATTGAAAAGATTTCTGCTGGCCTAGCTCCACAAGTCCTCTAATAATGTCATAGTCAAGGCTTTAGTGTCTCTGCTAAATCGAAAGGGAGTAGGGAGCTTTAAAAATGAGATGTGGGACACAAAGGCGTGAGATTTCTGGTTTGGCCTATATAGGCTGACCTTTTACTTTAAACCCATGCAGTGTCACAGTACAAAGTGATGGCTGGCATTCCTCCTGTCTGCATTTTACCATTGGGTGTGCTGCGTTTGTATGGGCCGTATGTCATAGCAATTTGTGCCCTTAAATGTGGAGCAATTTGAAGACTGACTGATTCACCATGGTGCCTATATTACTGGAGGAACCAGAATAATCATTCACCGACTCACATTTCTAAGAAAAAAGGGAAGAAGAGTTGAATAAAAACATGAGTGGGAAACATGAGGAATTAAGAGTGAGAAATAATGCACAGAGAAAGGTATGATTATGAAAACTGGGGGTTTACATTTGAAGTTTGTGTGCAATCCATTCATGAGTTGCAATCCCTCAAACCCCTACTGTAATTTCACATCGCAGCTGAATGTTTGACATGACTAACACCACTGCCGCCATTAACCTGCATAGTATTTGCTATTAATCTAACAGGTCAACACTGAATAAGCCCCGCCACCTAGCTAGCTATGTCTGTGCCACTTTAATCTGTTGCCCTGTGTACATAAGATATTAAACCTCTCATATAGCCATAATGTTTGTCTTCCAGCAGAATACACTGTACTAATTCAAACACCACCTGGACCATCTCTGAAAATAATATTAGGTTGTGTGGGCGAACGTACATAGCTTTCTTGTTAGCACTGAACAAACATCTGATTTAGATTGTTGTTTTCTCTTAATTTCACAAAATAATCAAATTAGATCACAAAATGAAAAATGTCACAATGTTGCAAAAATTCTAATTGAGCTGTTTAATAAATAGCTGTCTTCTGATGGAATGCATTTTGATAACAGGATCATCAGATGAGCACAGGCCTCTCACCACCAATAGGACAAATATCTGGTGAATATATTGTATGGTTTCACCAGAATTAACCCAGTGGCAGTATAATAATGACAAAAACAAATTAAATACGTCAACACCCCTTTAGTGAGAACAGAATCATGATGTTATAGCTTTTTATTTTTTGTGTTAAAAATTAACTCATGACAATGTGTATGTTTTTAGTTTCCCATTGAAGGTGGTCTTTCATATTCACTAAAACCAGATTATTATCTCAGATGTGATGTCAACCCCGTAGATATTTGACCAGAAAATATGAAGCAGAACCACAAACTATGCAGCATCTTTACTGGATAAAGACTATAAACAATTTACCTTGGAGCTGCCATTTTCACAAACGTAACAATAATGAGTTAGGAAGTGGCTGGCTGTCACGTCATGAAGAAGAGAACTGATTTGTGTAATTATCAGGAACAGTTAATCGTGAAGATGCAATAAAAATGACAAATGGAATCACACTACAGCTATTTATTCCCTTCGTGAGACCGACAGCAAGGGAAACACAGCAGATTCTGTGCATGTTTGTTCAACCCTCTGACCAGATTCTGCTGATAGTGGTCATGGTTGAAATGCTGCTCTGGTTGCAGGTGAGACTTCACTGCACCATTTCTTAAAATGTCCATATATCACTCACACTACAATATCTCTCGTCAGTACAGGCCAATGCGATGTCATTGAGGGGTTGAATAAACAAAAAAATAAGAAGTTTGAATTTCTTTTTCCTACTCCAGCTTATTCTAAGAGGGTAATACGAGAGAATGGGTACTTTAAGATATATTAAATACATCAGTGACTATTATAGTGAATCAGAATTCACATCAATTTCCAATAACCTCAACAAAAACGACCTAAGTTTCAGCTGTGGTTGTTGCCTGGTCCTGCCATTAGGCTGTGATAGACTGTCAAAGACTGTAGTGTTTAGTGGTGTGGTTCAGTTAGTACCAGGGGTAAAAATCTTGGTCAGCTTTAAGTAAGTAATGACAAAATGACAGTTAATGAAAGCTGTGACAAAACTATAGCGCAACAATGCTCCATGTGTGGCCCTAAAGAGTGGTATTCCCTAACTATTAACAGCTGTAGCTGTTTATTGTTTTACTCCCAGTGCAAATACAGTGCCCAGTTGGAGCCAATACTACAATACATTAAGACATTCGGACAGTAATTACAATCACTACAGCTCCCTGATCATGTGCAATGGGACATTACGTGCAATATCACGTAAACAGTCATCAAACATTTTGAATTAACCATATACACTCACCTGCACTTCAGACTTGACATTGTACATACATAGCTATATGCCACTTCTAATACATATCTGTGATATCTGTTACACTGTTATGTTTTTGACAATGTATATATTTTGGATTTGCACCCTATCGTTAACCTGTTTGCATTTCTGGCATTTTGCTTTTATTTGCACAGTATATACTTGCACTCCTATTTTGTATTGAAACTGCTGCGCAACGATTTTACTCAGGACACATACAGTTCTATCTTATTTTATTTTATCTTAACGACTATAAACCCATTTTTGCAGAAACCTTTTCTTTTTTTTAACAAAAGCAGCCACATTTTCATCTCACTGTTTTTTGATTCCACTGACGCAGTTTAGTTGGTGCTCAAATAGGATTGAGTTTCGAAATCCAGCCCTTCTCAAAAGTTTTAAAATAAAGTGAAAAGATGACACGGTGGCTTGATCTTCTGTGGGGGGGAAAAAGAAGGGAATCAGGGGAAGCATGATATGAGCATCAACCACACTTTTTTGAAAACACGGTTTTCCCTCCTGTATACTGCTCTTGAGGCTTGCTCAGGAGTGTTGCTTAGTGTTGCATCAGAGTTTAGAAAGCAACAGTGCTTCTGCAGGATGTTCTGGACTCTTTGTAGTATAGATAGTATAACATTTTCAATTTGTAGCAGTCAGTAGGATGTTAGCGGCACTGGCATATCCTTCTGGAACTGCCGGCTGATGTCGGATAGTACATTTTGAAATTACCAGCCTGTGATCACAAATTCAAACCAGTTTAAGGGACGACTCAGAGCTGGTGCCAAATCCTGTGTCATGTCCTGTGTCACACGCATAGATCGAAACACACGAATGTCACGCGCACTCATAGTCTTTGTCTCTCTCTGATTAACACAATTACAAAAGGCCGGATCTGTTACAACGATGAGACAACTGTTATCAAGAAAAATAGAAAGAAAGTCAAGAATAAAACAAAGAAAAAGACAGACAAACCAAAGAGGAGGTTTTAATTATCTTGAATGGGCTAATGAATATTACTGACACAGCAGACCATTAATCTCCAGTGCTAGCCTTGCTGATGCTGTATTGTGCTGGTGTGTGTGCGTGCATGTGTGTATGTGTGTGTGTGCTCTGCAGTTGTGGCTAGTCCTTGGTATTTGGATCCTGAGCATTCTGTTACATCTACCCTCATGGGCACAACAATGCCTCAGGCAAACCAATGATCACTCTGCGTCTCTGCAGACTTGGTCCTGTTGTACCTTTCATCCTAATTTACCCTTATCTACTATTTTTCTGCACATGACTGTAACACTAACAATGGCTGCATTCCATTTAGGTGTGCCAGCGATACTGGGCGGTGTATTTAATGACATAAATGATGGCTCCATTCCATTTGAGTGCTCCAGCAAGACATACAACTGAGTCAGGAGGCACCATACCAGCGAATGTTATTCGTTACACCTGTGGTTTCACTGCAACATGTCTGCTGTGATAAAGTTCTGTTGTGCATGCTGGCTCACTGGCATCGTTGGAGATTAAACAGAACATGCCTCTGTATGATGGATTAAAAAGTTTTCAGTACACCAGGATGACTCACCTCATCTCCATCCCTTGAATGTGAAATTATCCCCAAAATTTTAACATTTTACATGGATTGCAGAAAAAAAGGAAGATCGTACTCTTAATAATAAGTGCGTGTGTTTAAAATATACTATAATGAGGTGCATCTTTGAGCAGCAGTTAAGTACCACTATCATCCACTCTGCTTTCAGTACAGTTTCTAACTCAGCACAGCCCACAGTATAATATATACAGGAAGGCATGTCAGTGTTGTGTGTTTCAGTCCCTGTAATCCTTACAGCCACATAGGGTTTATGTTGAGTCACAGACAATGTTTTATGTCTGCATTAAATAGGCTGATTGGCTGCTATAGCACAAGAGGGCTACTGATAAAACACAATGTGCCTGTATAAATGTCCATTACACACCAGTGTTATTGTTTCCTGTTTTATCTATCTGTGCTTCCTCTCCTCTCACTTTATTTTCCTCCGTCATGCTTTCAGGCTTTTACACGTTTAGTTAATGTCACAGAATGCGCACCACAACATTCTCCATATTCATCTATGTCTTTACTCTCCCCTCCATCCCCAACACTGATGAGAGCTTGCATTCTCCCTTTCCTGCTTCTCTTTTGTCCCTCCCTCGCTCCCACCATTCCTGCTCCCAGGCTTCCAGCCTCGCTGCAACCGTCTCCCCTCCCCCTCCCTCGGAGCTCCATTGTGAGTGCTTGGTTCAGCAGCCTCAGCCTCTCCTGCAGTATGCAGCCTTGCCTTGCCTTGCCTTGCCTTAACTGTGCAGCCTGAGCCAAACACAGTACAGCTCATTTGGGCTCAGGGGAGAGGAAGGAGAGCACTTCAAACTGCAGCCCCGGCCAGGGAAACAAGACAGCGCTGACTCCCGAGCTCATCTACAGACTGTGAGAATCAGAATGCTCACCGACATCTATTGATATGATTCTTTAGAGCTGAAATACACTTATCCTCTCTGTCTCTGCTCTCGTCTGTCGTCTCACTCATATCCCTTGATTCACTTTAAGTAAACAACCGACATGTTAGTTGAAATACTGCTTACACTGCAATTTTCTGACCAGCCGCATGGTAACAAAATGTACAGCTTTGGCAGGTGCATGAACACATTCGCCTGATTTACAGCTTTTATTTTTTGCAGAACCTGAAACACATTCGGTAGGGGAGGATAAGACCAGAGCGCTCTGTTGGAAGCACTACGCCTTCTGTAAAGCAACCTTCTGAATGCTCATCTATAACACATAAGAAGATAAACATATTTCATTTGACATGATCACAGAGCTATTCTTATGCCGTAGTTACGGTAGATAATGCTTTCTAAAATAGATCACTGCTGCAAAAGTATGCCTATCTCTCAGTATATTTTACCACACCTTGTACTTGATGCAATAACAATGGGTATAATTAATATACCAAAATTATTCATGTGTGCATCCTAGATTATGGATTTCTTCAATTTCTGCTGCTGTGCCCTTAGCTTTAGCAGTGCAATATTTGGCACAAAACCTGGTGATATGAGGCAGGTTTTCAGCTTTGTATTTATTCTGGAATGAATGACCCCTCTTAAATCCTGTAAAGGCCTTTGAGTTGCCACAACATCTGACCCTTAGTGACTCCTAATTCTCTTTACAGATGTGCTGCGGGGAGATTGGGACTGAATCTAACAGAGCTTAAAGTCTTGCACTCAGCTATCTGCAAAAGCAAATAAAAGCTGCATATTTGTCAGATCAAATCCAATTATGTAACTGTGCATCTCACTCTGCAGGCACTGTAATGGTAAGCAATACCACAGCCCGAGGGAATCAACTTCTAATGCAGCAAGAATTTCACATTGTATTTATAAGAATATAGGGGGAAAAATAGAACAGAATAAGACTGTAGCATCACTGAACGAGATATGAAAGAGTTTTACACACACAGTTCCCAGGTCACCATATTTACAGATGTAAATATGGTCAGACGATGTATTAAAACTGTAACCTTTTAAGACAGTAATAACAATTATGTGTAATTTAATGGCATAAAATCATAAAAACATTAAGATTTTGTTTGACATCAGGCAGGATAAATAGTTAATAAATAGTTGTGTGAAAACATATAATACTGTGTCACCATTTCTCTTGGTAAACATGTCGATGTTGGCATAACTAAGTTGACCAAGTACTGTATCAGTGATAAAGAGAAACAAACTAATAGCACAACTTCACACAGGTGATGTTGGATGACCTACATCGTCACCCTAACATACATTTATTTATCTCTTGCTACAACGTTTCTTTATGAAACCATTTGCCTATCTTGTGATGTTCCTCCTTCTTTAGTTATTTACCACGACACAACTGTTGGATTTAACTCATCTTTGAGTTACCAGGTGGGATGGATTATTAAAACCACAGTAATACACAGCAGGAAACAATACTCTGCCAGGGTCACTGGGTGATGGTAGACTGTGCCGGTGTTTGTCGGTAATCCATCCTCTTCTAATGACGACTTTGACCTTCCATATGATCATGAAAACCATGGCAGAATGACTACCAAAAGACTGATGAGGACATTTAAGTAATTGATGGTCAGCAAGAATCATTTTGGAAAAATCCCTGAACTTCTCACATTCAGCCTCTATCAAGCTTCATACCAGCTATCCTGAACTGTTTAATTATTTGTCTTTTTGTTTTGTTTGTCTGGTTATGCTCCTCTTCTCTGAAACCATTGGAGGCCTTATATTTCCATGATAGGTTGTGCTCCTATGAATTTCCAAGTCTCCTAATTCTCAAGTTTAAAGGCAGTGCCACAAAATCTGAATTCATTTAAATCCTCCGATCAATTTCTGCTAAATGTAATTTATATCGTCTTCTCCTTAAATCCACTTTTCTCTGTTCCTTTTAGAGCTGAAATGGACAGTCAACTCATTGATTAGTCCATTATTGCAACATTAATCAGCAACTATTCTATCTATGATCTATTCATTGTTAATCATTTTTAAGCAAAAGTGCCCAACATTCCCTATAATTTCAGCTTCTTAACTGTGAAGATTTTCTACTGACGTTTTTTCTTGACATGTTAAAGACCAAACAAATAATCCATTAATGAGGAGAATAATCCACAGATTATTTGATAATGAAAATAATAATTTTACTTACTTTGCTGATTAATCGTGCCTACAATCCCAGCATTATCTCATCTTAATACATTGCCTTATTTTATTACATAACGAAGGATTAGTACACTGATGCTCCAAAGTCTGCAAAACAAAATGGAATTAAAATGCAAGCATCATCTACTGCAAGATAACATTAGTCTGCTGTTGGCTATTTCCATTGATGACTTTCCATGGGATAAACAAGCGGCCTACCTAAAAATCAATATATCATTGTGTGTAGACCTGCAGTGACAACTTTTTTAAGTAAAACCAATTGTTTTATAACAATATAGATACTTCAGCAATTCAGCTGAATTTTTTAGGAACTGTTCAAGACACACGATTAGCCACAAGCTGCTGATGATGAGGAGGACGAAGAGAAGTAAGGCGAACCTATTTATCTATTAAAAGAGAGCTGTCCCTCTCTTCAACCACTGCAGAAACACCCATAACAAGCTTTGTTTAATTGTTAAGTGTGTTCCCTGCAGCACTTTCACAAGCATGGAAGCCTGCTCCTGAATAATTCAGCACCCAAGGTCACAGCGCTAAAAAGCTCTCTCTTTTCTGTCCTGAACATTGAAAAACTGGAGTTTCTTGTCACACCTTCACTGACTCCGCAGCACAGCACAACACCAGTAATTAGGCCATGACTGTGGGCATGCACCAAACACAAGAGATAGTGAAAGTGAAATTTGGAACTGTAAACATAACAAAACCAGCTGTTTGGGTTCACAAATACATGAAAGCTCAATGTGCTGCGTACCTAACACCTCTGTGTACTTGTACCTGTGCAATCAGCATAATAGGCAAGGTGGGTTTACAGTCAAATGAAATGACTTTCCAATAATCCATGTGCAGAAGAATGCCCCAAAACAAAGCAGATTTAGATAAATTACCTTTCTCTGTAGCTTCATCCCTTTTAATCCATAAAATGTAGCCCACATTAGGGTGAAAAACACCACATCCCCTCTGCATTATGACTGCTTCCAGTTCAGTGTTAATGACAAAACCTCCACAAACACATAAGGCTCCAGTATGAAAACCCCCATTGAGAAAGAAAACACCTATCTTAATGAATAAGCCATTTATTCCGACCGTTTGCCTGCGAACACTGCTATCTGCTTTTCAGGCACTACATTTAAAAGATGGATTTGAGGCTGGTTCCATATCCCCGGTGAAGTAGTGATGGTCTGCATAATGCACAAGGTGCGCAGCTGACTTCTGAGGGGGAGGATGGACAAACTCTGCCAAAGGCCTACACTGTATGTTGCCCGTGTGAGGCTTCTGTTTTGAAGTGTGTCACTCAACCATCATCCATTCGCACTTCTAATCCAAAATGCATAATGTGCTTCACAACGATGAAGTGTGTTTAGTCGCCCTATGACTAGTCAGAATATTGGGACATGGCTCGCAGAAATGAATGCATGATTAAATGGCACATATTTTAAAGTCAGAATAAATAACAAAGGGAAGTAGCCTGGATAACAAACTAGTATGTGCTGTTATTCTCGATGTCCACTTAGGCACAAACTAATCATTCAGTTCTGTGATATTTTAGCCTACTGCATGATGTTTGTATGGTTGGATGGACAACATTTTTGTCAGATCCAAACTAACGCCATAATGAAATCCCCGCACAGTGCTGCTAGTTGTTATAAAACAACATCCGCGGCAGTGAATGGATCAAGATGGGGCTTGTGTGTGTGTGTGTGTGTGTGTGTGTGTCCCTTTCCCACCGAGGCATCGCTAGTGGACTTCTTTAACCTTCCCTTCCAATCAATATTCATCACTCCACCCTCCAGGCAGCTGGGGTCCGAGCATCGCATCCACATTAAACAAGCCCCCCCGGCCTTACCATTCCGTGCCAGCTGATGACGATCCCAGTCCGGTGACAGTCCTTCTCAAAACATCCCGACGGGAAACATTGCGGTGACCATAGCTGAAGGCTTCATTTAAACGTTCGTAAAGATGGCGAATGGGCGAATAAAAAAGACGAAAGGGGGGGGGGGGAGGCGACGAGAAAAGAAAAAAAGGCAGAGGTGGACGGAACCGAGGTTTTCTGATGCTGAATCACTCTCCCCCGCCGCTCACCACCTTGCAACCATTGTGCTGCAGGATGCTGGCTGTACCATTGTGGACCTACCAGAGCAGAGCACAGAGGGAGGGAAGAGGAAGGGGGTATAGGGAAATGTGTTGCCGTGGCAACCGAACAGGAGCACGTCTGACGTCAAAGCCCGAGCGGAGGGATGGCGAGAGAGGAAGAGATCACATGGAGGATGCGTCTCTGCACGGGAGGGGCGTGTGGGAGCATCTCTCTGATGAGCCCATCCCGGATCCCACCGTCCCGCCACCGCGATCATGAGGCTCAGTGAGAACATGGGGCCGGGTGTTACTGGTTAGGTCTGTCTCCCTAAGCTGCCCACATCTCAGAGCTCCCATCGGCCGTCTCATTTAGCCAACACTGGCGATGCTTTTCAGCAAAAAAGAATAATAACAAATAAAATAAAATACATTGATAATTGTTGTTTGTGGATTTATTGGTGGAAGAAATTCAAGGCACATTTTTACACATTTAATTTATTATCAAGTAAACTCAACAAATATAGCAACATGCAACATAATGTACAAAGGAACACAAAGCTACAATTACTTCTGCACACACACACATATTTGCACGAGTATTTCAATAATGTATATGGTTTTGGAAATCATTTCTGAGATTTATTTTATGTTGTAGGCTATTTTTTTGAAAAGACACAAACAGTTCTACATTATTTTGAGTTATCTCTGTACTGTTACAAAAAAAATGAAGATGTGTTCATCATAAAACTCTTTGTAGACTAATCTTTTATTGCTGTTTAGAGACGTCCATTTTTGGTTTTTATGATGCCTGCAATTTAAAACAATGGCATTGTCAATCTGTCTTTCTGAATCTTCTGTTCTAAGTTCGGATCTAAGTCAAATATATAATCTCTTTCAATTTTGTGTTAGTCTCTACCGACTTTTGGGGGGAAAATATCCCAGAATGTTTGTTTCTTCACCAGCGAGTTGCTAATTTGTTTGTCTGCGGCTATATTTAGCATTTGGTTTAACAGTGTGGGGTTTTTTTTTTGTTGCATTTATTCAAAACTGTCGCACTTTTACATATACCACCATAACACTGATCAAATGAACACAAAAGAACCTTTGACGTGTCTCCATCAGGTGGATACAACGAAATACATTGATTAAAAACATAGCAGGTGTTAGCCTGAAGAGAGCTCTAAAGGAGGTGGAGTTCTAATCTTCTAAAGTTCAGCTATAATGTCTGCCTTGCTGCTCACAGTGAGATATGTCCTGACCTCAGTTTCATTATAGTATGAATAAAACGTCTGACGAAACCAGACATCAAGGCAGTTGGTTGGCGCAAATCTGCAATAATGTACCCAGACACAAACTCTGACTAAGCAGAAAAGGTGTTCGGAGCCAGAGGTTGCTGCCTTGTTCCAATCAACTGCAGACTCTACAGTGAGATCAGCCACTTGAAAAATGTGAAAAACAGTGGCCGATAAAGTCATCTCACCTAACATGCCTCCAAGTTAAATTCAGCAACACTCATCATCAGAGTGGGAGGTTGTCTGAAGCGCAGAACCCTGCCTGAACAAGACACCATCGATCCAAATTGGCTTTTTAATACGCACAGGTTGGACTGAGTTAGATGCTTAAGCCATGCTTACATGTATGACCACCAGATCTACAAAAATTTGCCTACTCATAAGCGTACATTCGTTTCTGATGTCTGTCTGACACTTTATTGCAAGACGAGACAAGTTTTTATTTTAATTCTATGCAGGCCGAGGAACTAATTTCAAAGGCGGTGAAAAAGAGCTCCAGGAAAAGTTTTAATGCTCTCCAGCTGGACCCAAAGGCTAAACTTACCAGTCAGCAAACCCCACGACTTCAATCTACCAGGTGCCCCACATTTCCAAGACTGTCAGAGCAGAGATAGCCAATCTTTTGAGGCTTCAGTGCAAATTGCCCTTGGGGCTCAGACCAGCACTGATGAGGAGGTATTAAAGACAGCACTGACAGAAATAGGGGGAAGACGAAATCCCACATTCAGAGGCCCTTGGTTAGACTTTATGAGACATTACTTACCCAGACCCTGTTACCCCTATCAGTCTCCTGATTGGGCCTCTTTGCCCCAGGTAATGTACAGAGATTAAAAGCTATTGAGTGAAGAAAAGCAGACACCAGCAGTTTATCAGACATTAATAAGTTTCCCAGCTTGGCAGAAGTAAAAAAAATAAAATAACTAAAGTTACTAACTAACTAACTAACTATACGTTCATAATTGAAGATCCCTGGCTACCACATGCACTATAGCCAATGGGAACGGTTGCCCAAGCGCTCCCTGGTGAAAGTCAGGACAGCTCACATGCCAAGGGCAGAACCTAAAACTACCCAGTGATTCAACTTATTCTTCTCCTTTTACAAAGTTTACAAAGAAATGTTCCCTTTCTAGTCCCCCTATTGAGGCAAGAACATTCACTATAATTCAACCATTCACCCTGTACTAAGAGTGCAGTCACACACTATTGCTATAACCATCTGCACTGTCAAGTCTTGCTTAAGGCCATCTATGGAGTTATTTCCTGTCTCTAGTAATATTTATTCAACATCAGACAGTATAACTTAATGCCTAAAAAGAGTTTTGGGTCATCAGCTGAGACTGGTCTCGAGTATTTGGACGGGGGTTTTAATCCAGGCCAGCATGTCAGGCATTTTAGCTAGATTTCTTTTTCCGATGATAGAGTAACAATCTTACTGAGCAATTGGCTTTAATGAAATCTATACTACTAATATTAACAAAAGGAAAAGCAATGATATAATAAAAATTGTCCTATTTTCTGGTTGTTAACAATTGTATAACTGCATGCACCTCAATGAAACATTAGTGTTTGTGATGGGGTGCCAGTGGCACTGCTGGTGGCATCGGGCATCTGCACCTCAGGGCCCACATGGGGATAATCCATATGCTTCATTATTGTAAGTAACAGACTTGTTATTTTTGATGTCCTCCCTGAGAATGTACCAAATGATAATTTATAGGGGGGAAATATTACCACAGTTTCTGGTTAAAGCTACATCCTCCAAAAATGGTACAATGCATATCCTCTATGTGTCTTCTTGAGCTTATGCCATAAAGATAAAGTTTAAAAAATCATCGTACTTTGTTTCATATTGCTTACTAAGATGTCCTCAATGCAATCAAAACACAGATTTAGGATGAACACACTGGTATAGAGGTATAAAACATGTGCTCACATGTGTCTTATTGCAAAATTCCTATTGCTACACATGCAGGATTAGATTGGCCTGAATAGGAAAATCATTACAAGAATGGTTGTTTAGAAATATATAATACACCCTAAATGTGGTATGCTTGTGCAAATGCACATAAACACACATGCATGGAAACAAACGGTAATAAAATATTTCAGTTCAGACCTTATGTGAAATGACACCAGCTTCTGAAATGTTCAAGAAAGTGAATCTCAATTGTCTCCATCTAAAGAAAAAAAAAACGTTGATCATGTAATCCAGTTTTATCAGTCCAGCCCATCATTGGTGATAATTATTATGCCTTTTAGCACTGACAGGCACAGGCAGGCAGGCAGGCAGGCAGGCAGGCAGGCAGACAGGAGATAAGCCTTTCATCACAGCCTCCACTTACATAAGGCAGCATGTAACGATGACTAACAGCCACTAGATGGCACAAGACAGACCATAAATGAAGCAGCTTTGAAGTGCACCCTAGGAAGGAAGTACTCAGAAGTGAATTGCTTCCTGACTGCTGTAGACAACTCTCAAACAACTTTGATGTTGTGGGAAGCTTGATTGTATTGAGTTAGCTGCTTATAATAAAAATGAAATAAATACATGCAGCCTAATGTTTACATAATTTGAGTAAAATAGCTTAGCTTCAGAGTAACACGTGGTCTAATTTACAACCACATCTGTACCTCAGTTCCCACTCTGACTTTTTCTGTATTTGAGAAAAATCGCTGGCACAGATTATATTTTGCATGAGATATAATTTTGGAGTTTGTGGCCTAAACAAACGTTGGATAGAAAATATACACAAACAAATATATCTATTGTTTTTTTTTCTTGTAAAGCACTTGGAACCTTGTTAGGAAAAGTGCTATATAAATAAGCATAGTTTTTATTATATTATGTAGAAAACATTTACCAAACCAGATTCTGCCTTCAGGATCCAAGCTCACTTTACATTTTACTCCCGGTTGTGTGTGTGTGTTACTATAGAAACGGTTAAATGACAGTCCCCTAGCAGGGAGCCAATAGGGAGCCATGGAAAGGTGTCTGGTTACTCCCAGCCAGCCCACGCTAGCTGGGCTAAAGGAGGGGTTATTCCGCCTCTTCCGCAGTAATGGTGACTTGGCTTCGCTGGAAGGGAGCTCAATGCAGTTCAGTGGCCATCAAACACAACTTCTGAGCAATTTCCGAAGAAGAGATTTTTTTTTTTTTTTTGGTTGTTGTTGTTTTTTTGTTTTGTTTTTTACTGTGGCGGTTGGGAAAACAATACCTGCAGTGTAGTGGGTTTTTATAGCTGAACGCGCAGTGGAAAGTTAAACCTGTTGCCTGCCCGCCTCGCCGCATAGCCAACTACTTACCCAAGATGTTGCTTTGTGGATGGGATGGCCTCTGGTCCCGTTTGTGTGCGCACTCATAGCCTCGTCGGGGAACGAACATATCTCTTTCAAGCGGTCGTGTAGCTCTTCTCGCCTGGTAAGTTTCTGTTTAACGACTCGAGACTTAATTTACTAGAACTTAATTGTCTTGTAGCTAACGTTAACGTAACCGTTCACAAAAAGTGGTCCCCGGGAAAACGGAGGAATTGAGTCTGTTGTTAGCAAGGCTCAGACGCCGATGCTTCTTTTATCTAAAAGAAAAAAACATTGACGGCTGTTAGCTGGGTACTTTTTCTGTCTGTTGATATTTAGTATGTCTAGACCTGAAAGTATTTTTCCATGTCGTATTAACGTCAAAACAATGCTGCTCCTACTGGTGCCTGGGATGGGGCATCTTTAACCGCACCAGCAACTGTATTTAGGTTTGGGAGGGAGGAGACACCACTTCAGAAGTGACAGGGTGTTTTGCTAGCTAACTCTTTTCAATAATTAATTTTCCTCTGTTTAAAGCCTGTTAGAGGCATAATGTGTCTGAAGGTTTTATGGGGGGTGTAAGTAGGCAGTTTGTACCCCCTCCCTCTTCTTTACCATAGAAAAGTAGAAAAGTTAACTCAAAGTCAAAGGTCATGAGGGTTTTGAATTTGTCATTCAAGACTAAACTTATTTGAGACTGGTTATGATGGAGATGGTGTGAGCATCATCATAGGTGAAAAAAAAAAGGGGAATATAGACAGTGGGTTGGGTTTGTGTGTTGGGAAGGGGGTGGGTGGAGTGAGGTTTTGCAAAACCATGCTCTGCATGTCACGGTACTCATAGCAACCCTGTGATTAACAGAAATGGAGCGGATGAGGTCGAGACCAAAATGAGAAAAATGAGGTCCGTTGGTCCAGACCTGGGCTGATAATCATGAAATAGTTATGGCTCTCTTTCCGGCTTGTCCTGACCTGGCTGAGCCCCAAAACACCAACATCCAGGGCAGCTTAGGTAGTTAGTTCAGTGTTGTGTCCATCGACAACCCCGTTTTATACTCATGGTAAAATAATCTGGAGAAGCGTGGCAGCTAATTGTGAAATTGTAAGTGAGCTACGGTTTTTGAAAACCAACCATTTGGTTTTTCCTTTCTATAAAGGTGTGTCACTGCTGCTGTTCTCTTCACAAACATTTTTAGTAAGACACAGTTGCGGATACAACCGTCTCTCTACTCCTGTCACAGTTTTGCAGTAAGGAAGAATTCATCAAGAGCTGCACATGCACGAGCGTTAAAGGAGAAGGTTCTTTTAACTTCACGTTTTCATTTGATCAGTTTAATAGCGTACAGTCTGGTTTTGTTTCGCTATACACATTTTGAATATATCGGTCCTTACATCATCAGTTATGTTAGTTCAAACGATACTGTGTGTGTTTTCCAATGTGATCTGTGTGCTTGCAGGCTTCATAATACAGTATGATTCTGGGAATAGAGGTTCACTCAGAGTTTGTTGTTGAATTTTCCTGGCATGAATGACTTCAGGAAGATTTTCACCTCAATGTTGGCGAAGAGTGGCTCTTCTCACCGGCGTCTGTTCCAAATGTGTTTGCCAGCTGAGACCACAGTTCTGATGTTTGGAGGATATGAACAAATTCCTTCTCATATCTTATGTTACGAGTTACGCTTTTGGAATTAGAAGTGGAACCTAGTGTTTTTATGGGGGCGGGCGGCTTCAAAGGTGCAGCTACATCAGTGCTCATAAGATTTAGATAAAATAAAAGTTTGAGAGAGAAAGATGTGCATGTTTTTTTCTGATCTTTTTATTTCTGACAAATTATAAAGGGATGTGCACTGAAATTGTTTTTTATTTTATTTTTATGGGTTACTCCACTAAAATGCAAATTTTCAGGGGATTGTTTTCAAATCCATTTCATGGGTTGTAGCTGTGTCGCTGACAGGAAGGTGGGAGGAAAGGAAAAGCTTCACTTAAGGGCAGTTTCCAGGATTATTTTCTTTAAAATCCTTGTGACTGTGGCCAAGACTTTCAAACACTTCGCAGCTGCAGACTATGCCTTGTTTAGGTTTTTCTTTCTAGCTATAGTGCAGGAATACCTGGGAACAAACATCCCCATTGTTTGAAAAAGAAAAAGCGAATGAGGCGCTGAAGTGGTGAAGGCTGTCTGCTCTCGCTGTTTTGGGCCGCTGCCTCCTAAGCCCCCTCAATAATGAGCAGGACCATAGTCCAATGCGAGAGGAGCTGGCCTGCACAGCAGCCTCAGCGCGGATAAAAAACATTCCACTGTAGGTCTCTGTTGAAATAACAAGGGCCGCTAAACAATCAGTCTTCACAGCACCCGCTCTCCCCATTCTCATGGGTAATGAGCAAGATGGGTAGTAACCCACTTCGACTCAGACTTCACGCCTCCCATTGACTCGAATGGTTAACCTGCATTCCTGCATAAACATTTAAGCCTGTGACATGCTCAGGCTACTCATTAATTAACTCTCTTCTACAAACTTGGATTCATCGAAAGGACGCTCTTTCACGTGTTGCTTTCAGAAGTGAATGCTGTTGACCCAGTTATTGCTGAGCGTTTACGGATAAGTGCTCAAATGTAGCTCATAATGCCAAACGCAACAAAACTGGTGCATTGCTTCTTTTTTAAATGTTGAGTCAACTTTGGTTCTTTTTTAACAATGCTAACAACGTGGCTCTAGAGATGGCAATGTCTGTCTGTCGGTCGTTCGACATGTTCCTATCTGATATGTGTATTGTCAGTTTTGGAAAGTTACACATTAAAGTTATAATTAAAGCTTATTTCTGTATTTATGTGTGTTTATTTTCTGGTGTTAATCGGCTGTTCTCTCTTTCTCTGCTTGCTCAGTGAAGATGCATGTGTCTCTGGCAGAAGCCTTGGAGGTTCGAGGAGGCCCTCTCCAGGAGGAGGAGGTCTGGGCAGTGCTCAGCCAGAGTGCTGAGAGCCTCCAAGAGCTCTTTCACAAAGGTACGGACATGTGGAATCAAGTGTGCAAAGAGGTTTCCTAGAAATTATCATTTTTGTCATTTCACACATATTTTTCTTATGTCCTTCTTTAAACTTTTGAACAGTCTACTCTAAAAATCTGTCCACACTACTACACTTTTTTTAATGAAGGGGCTAAATCCAAATGTTCTGGTGTCCAGATCCCTTTCATGCACAAGTGATTTATTATGCAAAACAAACCATATGAACACTTAAATTGGCTACTTTTTGCCCTTCAAATTCTAGAGTTTATAATATTTATGGTTGCTATCAGTAAAATCACAGCATTCAATCAGTGCACTCATTTCATTGTCAGTTTGTTGCATACTGGTTCCAACTCATTTGCACAGTTAACTGCGCAGTTTTGTTTCTCTTGTTCCAATCATTTTTGTGAGACATTTGTGCCTGTAAGTGTCTGTCATTATCCTTAAGACTGCCCCAATTCCAGAGTGTCTCTTAGTAACTTAAGTTCCACAACGGGTGAATAAGGGAGGTTTGACTCTGGATACATATGACAGGATGTGAGTCAGCAGGCACTGTTGTGCCCTCTGAGTTGTTAAAAGGTTTTGGGTGGTGCAGTGTCTCATACGAAACTCCAATGCACCTGATTATTTTGGCTATAATTGTGTCATCTAAACTTTTCCATGGAGCAGAAACTCAAGATTTAGCTGTGTGCCTTTCTGAGTAAACCAGCTTGACCTCAACTTCCAGTTACTGTAAGAATACCCTCATATCAGTGTGGCTTGAAAATATGCCTTTTATGCTGAGGTCACATTTACAAAAAGAGTATTGTGCACAAATGCTCTTCTCTTTTTCAGTCATCAAGGCTTCTGAGATAAAGTTCTGAACATAAGGACAAAATGCAAGGCTGGATACCTCAAGTGTTTTACATGACTTTATTTGAATCCTTGCATGTTATTGCACAAGAAAAGCCAATGTGTTTTGCTGAAGTAAATGAAATGTTTGCTGTAAATTCTGTACTTTTTAGATGTATTCTGTTCCTATCTGTCCTGGCTTCAGTCAAAATGAATATCAGGATGTTTCCTAATGTATGTAAGGAGCCAATTCACACATGACTTAGCAGACCTTTACATGACTTTTCAGAAACTTGTCAGTTAATGTGATTAGACTCTCGTTGTCAAACAATAAAACCACCTGCACACTTTTTTTTCGTGTGTGTGTGTAAACAGTAGCGGTTAGTTACTTTGTTTGTATAAGAACAATTTGAACAAGCAATGTGTGAATATTTCTGGTTTGTTGGGTGAAGTCCTCTTCATGTTTTGTGTATTAGAATATTTTAGATCAAATGGATATAAGCGTTTCCAGAACTGAGTGCTGTTTTTGCTGTTTGTCTCTGTTCCTGGTACTCTGCCGAGGCCATCTACTGCTCTACATCTACCTGTAAACTGTGCAGTTTGTAAGCATCTACTTTGAGCATAATAGTTAAGAATTATTCCCTGACAATAGCTCAGATAGCAGCTTATCCGATTGACTGACTACATTGTTAAAGGATGAAGAACTTTTGAGTTGTACAATTTGCTGTTCTTTTGAAGTGAGCAGCAAATCAAATGGTGCATGCCAAAGTCGCGTTTTGACATCTTTGGTTGGTATCAAATTGATAACTCAAGTTTACATCTGGTATGGTTTCCGATTATATCTGCAGTTTGTTTAAACTGTTGCTTTATTTGTTATCCATCAAAAAGGTAATTTGCTCAGGCTGAGTCATGCACTTCTGCTCAGCTCTACCATTGCTTATCCAGAGCAAATGGGTTTTGTGTGGGGAAACACCTAGTAACCCGGTCTACTTTTTGGTAAGATCTTTAAATGGTCACACGAGTTTTAAACAGGAAACTTCTATTTACTTAGTAAATTCCAGCTTTTGAAAGCAGATATTTGGAGCCTCAAATCCAGTCCCTCTGTTCGTCTCCCTGCTCCTCTCAGCGTTAAGTATCAGTCAAAGAAAAGAATTTTGCAGCGCTGCTCAAACATTCCTTTGTATATTTTTAAAACGCTCTCTAACCATAGTGCTGGCTGTGGCTTTGTAGGAAAGGAGAATTACGCTGTGTAGCCATTCCTTTCTGCTTCTATGCCTCAACAGTTATTTTCTTGCAGGCTAAGAAAGCAACATGTGTTTTTGTTTACTTCAATCATCTTGAGTTTCCATAAACGCCGAAGCCTTAGCGAGAAACATCCACTGTGGTTGGATATGTCTACAGTTGCTGCGTTCAGGCTGTAAATGCTTTGACAAAATTGGATGCTAGTATTGTGCTTGATACACAGTTCGTGTGTGTGTGTGTGAATGGCTGGGTATTTAAATAATGGAAGTGTAAATATGTTGTATTCTTTCTCCCCTGTTGTTCCTGATCATATCTCCAGTGGCTGAATTGCCTTTTTTTCTCTTCAGACCCTGCAGCCATGGGCTTCATCATCTCTCCCTGGTCCCTCCTGCTCATGCCCTCTGGCAACATCTCATTCACAGACGAGTATGTCACCCAGCAGGACTTAAGAGCCTTCACAGCTCCAGAGGTCCTGGAAGGGGTCTCGTTGACTTCCGTCTCCGATATAGAGAAGGTATAAACCTTTACACAACCTATGTGGTGACCGAACCGTACAAATTGTTTAGTCTACATCTTATAATACTTCGCTGGTGTGAGTTGTATCGCCCAAATAATATGTTAACACTCATATGTTTTCAGCAAAATAATGGTGATAACCTTTAGTTTAAACTTCATTTCAAGCTTTGGAGATGTCCAGTTTAAGGCATTAAACTGCATTTTCCTCGTAAAACATTTGCAAAGCTTCTTTTTTTTGTCCACATCAGTGTTTGCCAGCTCGCAGTGTTCTTCGCTGCCTTTTCCTGGAACATTGCTACGTTTCTTGGCACATTACCCCCACGTGTCAGTCCGTGGAATAATGTGAACGTTCGCATGCACGAGTTACAAAACAAAATGGGGACTCCCTCAACAAAACACTGCTCTATAGCTTCACTAGTGGTCAAAAACTCCACAGGGTTCCTTTTTGATTAAGCTGTTGTTGTTGTTTCTTTCTCTTGCTTATTATATTGTGGTTTTAAAACTTGCTCAAAAACCGATATATTGTATTACAACTCACTCACTACAGCACGTTTGGGCATTGAATGTTGTCAATGATTATTTGTCAAATGGTGGGTGTAGAAACCACTGTTGTTGTGACAGGGCAATCAGGTGTTTAATAAAAACACATCCATGCTCGAGTGAACCACATACCTCTGAGATTGTTGTGCAGTCACGACATTCAGAACTGAAGTCATCTCCTGCAGTGCATGACTTGTTTTACATATGCACAGAACCACACCCCCTGTATTCGACTCTACCCCTCTGGTAGAAGAGCTAAAACCTTGCATGACTGGATTCTCGTCTCTGGCACGGCCCCACCGACCTCAACACGGTTTTGTGATGAGTCAGTTTTCCAGCCCTGGTCCCGCCTCCCCAGCGGAGTTATTTCAGTGTGGAAAATATAATCTGTTTCTCTCGTTATCAGACACTGTGGGCAAATAGTGCCACGATTTCCCTTTTCACCTTTTCAACATTATGGGGTGGTATTGTTACTTTTAATGACTGGATTTTAAATTTCCACCTTTTCTGAGAGTTTGAGTGTGTCTTTAAGTTTGTACCGGAGCTCTCTTCCCGAAAGACCTTGAAGACTATGTTGCATTCTTTGGCAATCCCTGAATTATTCTTTCCTCTACCAAGCCCAACATTCAGGGGAAGTGATTTCTCTCCCAAGCAATGAGTACAGAGTATTAAGGAGAGGGAAATGGAAAAAGGTTTTTTGGATTTAGGCTGAAAGCCCCTGTCTTTTTTATTTATTTTTTTTCAAATAAGAATGAATTCAGCTTTTTATTACACCCCAGCAGTCATCGAGCTTTAGTCTGTCTCTCTTTCTTTCACACAGGGCAGTTTGACTTGTTTTAATAGGGCCCAGTGCCTAGTTTATCTGAATGAAACGAAACCTTTTATATTCCTCCTCTTTCCATGTGCTCACTATTGCTTTACTCTTGTCTTGTTTGTTTTTGTATAATGGTTCTACTTTTTTCTAAAGATACCAAGAGTGAGTGGAGTGTAATTCTGCTGATGTAGCATAAATTAATTTCTATTTGTTAAATTATTTTCACAGATGCACATGTACTCTCTGGGGATGACCCTGTTCTGGGGAGCGGACTACGAGATCCCCCAAAGTCAGGTAAATTGTTACCAAGGATACTTGACCATATTTACGCTTGGTAATAAAGGCTAATATCGATGACTATAATGTGTTTATTATTTGATAAAATAAAATAAAAAGTAGTTTCTACCTTTTTTTATTTTTTTAAAGTTTTTTTTTTATTTTTACAAAAAATGGCTTTTACTGCCTGGGGCATCTCAAACACTGCTAAACCAACTGAATGAGCACTAGGATGCATATCAGCATTAAGTGATATTAAAGTGGTGTCTTCTTGCAGATTGATGCTCATGTGATTTGACTGAAGATAAGAGTTGATAATATGGAATAACCACACCCAAAATATTTTTCCCCCAGGATTAACAGTAGTGATTTTGGCATAACAAAAAACTAAAAGTTAATCAAATATCGTCACAATGGCACAACGGGAAGGTGGACCGTGCCATTGCTGGAACTAATGTGTTGCAAAATACAACTTTGAATACTTGCTGGTATCAACATTTCAGTCATGCTGATTTCTAGGCCAGTTGCCTCGTAACTACACACAAAGCAGACACTGTTTTTCAGTGGAATCTGTCTTTTTAAAATTAGATATGTATCTGAATGTCTCATCTGGATAAGAAACGGTGCAGGATGTGATTGCACTCTGGAATGTGTTTTGAATCTACCAAGACCTCTGGAGATGGTCTGGCTCACAGTGCAATCACATCTCGGCAAGAGTCAGCCAGGTGTAAAACACGATCTGAATTCACATTTGTGAGGAATCCCCGCCCACAGGTTAGAGACACCGTGACTCGCATTCAAGTTTGCAATCTGATCGTCTCCATCCACCCTCATCCAAGAAGGAGGTGCTATAGTAACTTTCATGGGAACAACATTGGGCCAAATATAGCACGTCTTTGTCTGCAATGTATGCGGAGAACATTGTGTCATATAAGACATGATGCAGTCACACTGGCTTTATAGACACTGAATGACAATACACCAATGTGTTGGTTTTTACTTACAGTGCCATCTCTGTACTTACTTGCTTTCTTTACATGTGCACAAAAATGGCCTCCACTTGAAGAGAATACAGATAATCTTATTACATTATATTTATATTTATTCACCATGCTCTACAAATGGCTTTTTAATCTGAAACATGTACCAGATGGAGCTTTTAAAGTAGGTGATGGGTTTGTGCCATGCTGGCAAGGCTTCACTCTGCCTCCTTATATGAACTCAATGGAAGTCAATGTGGTAATACAGGTATCAGATTCAGAGATACCAATAGAACTTGTCACTTTACAGCACAAAGTACTCTTGTCACTGTATGTCTTCATTCTGTTTGCTGTGCAGCCTATGAAGTTGGGGGAACACCTAAACAGCCTGCTTCTCAACATGTGTGATGATGTCACATTGAGTCGAATGTCGTTGCGCACGGTGCTGGACATCTGCAGCAAACACATTAGAAACTCCAGTGGTGATCCTCCCTTCTCCTATATCAGAAAACTGGTCCGCTTGGTACTAGGCAGCCTTTCCCAGGTACAGTTTGTTTTCTTTATCTAGGTCAAATACAACATTCCGGTTTAGGTTTTTTTTCCTATATTTTTTATTTGGCTTACCAAAAAGGCTGTACATCAAGCTTTATCCTAAGTTCAAGTAAAAAGACAAAAAAAATCTAAATATTATTTGCTCTGCCAAAGCACAGTAGGTTTGTTTAATTACTCTTGTACTGTTTTTCTTTCACTCGCGCTGTCTTTTTCTCAGCTGGACGGTCTGCTGACTGATCGAGAGTCTCTTCCGGAGCGGAGTAAGGAGATTCGGGAGAGACTGAGGGGCAAAGGTTTGCCCTCAGGTAAGACCTGCACTGACGTACACACACATTGAACACAGAGCAACTAGAGCTGTATTTGCTTCATGTGTTGTCAAGGGAACTTTTCTGTGGTGTTGAAAGAGTTATTTATTTTACACAGTGATTCAGATTTCTTGGCTGCCACCGATTCATGATAAAGGGGTCTGGTTTCTATTGCTCTTCAAAAACACTTAACGTTTTTGTTATCCTGTCTTTTGTGTTTTCTTCATTTGAGTAGCATCAAGTCTGGAATGAGGACAAATCCCCCGATCCTAGATTAGTAGGTTCTGTTAAGATAATAATGATGTGAATAGTTTGTCAAATTAGGTCAAGAGAGTATATTATATACTATTCTTATTTTCCAAAGATAAACTGAGTTTATTGGTAGTTACTTTTATCTTGAGAGATTTAGATGTAAAAGCCGTCCCTGGTCATCGAGCTGTTTATCACTTACATCCTCACTTTCTGAGTGCGTGGGAAAGAATTGAAAGTAGATGAGGAGCAGCGCACTGCAACCTTGGATGGGATTTAATTCAGGAAAATATGACCAAATCTTGACAGACACCTCCGTGGTTTCTGAGAGAATTCCGGCATTTTTCCAGGCCATGGAAACTGAGAACAGAGCAAAATGGCTTCGTCGTCCCGATTATGTAAGCACGACATGGCATTGATTACAGATGCATATTTTGGAGTCACCGGTGAAACGGCCTGTCTGCTGTTTGTATCTGTGCTTTGTTTCCTTGGTTGAGCAGCAGCAGCCAGCCCTAGGGAAAGTACATGCAAAGAGTATTACTCAGTTCTTAAGTGTCTTTCTTCTCAAGGAGCAGCTCCCTCCCTCATGTATGCCAGCGGTTCCAAGTTCTTATTGCTGTTGGGAGCTCTCCGTCATGGTCTCTTTTTATGTTTGATATTTTATGTAACCATTTCTTCATTGCTGTAGTCCATATGATGGCTACACTATGCTAGTATTTGCTGAGTAACTTGTGGCAACAATTGACTTCTTTGAAAAATATGATGTCCTTTTGAGAAAAATCCCTTTTTTTTTTTCTCTCTCAATCTAGTCCTTGTGTGCTTCCCTTGAGTTCCTGGAAGACAGCCTGTCTGTCTTTGATGTGTTTCCCTGTTAAGACCAAGCATATGCTTTGTAGATTAAACCACCACATGCAGTGTTTTTACAGGACTTAACGTCTCCCTCTGCTCTCTCGCTTCTGCATATCTTCCTCTTGTTTTCGCTCTCGCTCATGCACATGTTTGAATTCTGTTTATCTCTTTCACTTTAAAACAAGAGCTGTCACTGGCAGAGTTTATATACGGCTTGTCTGGAAAGGCAAACTTAAAATGTATGTGCAGTCAAAGAGAGCAGCATTCATTATTCCATTTTAAGAACGACACGGTGATAGATGGGCTGGACGCAAGTGCCAGAAATTGTTTGTTATTGTGGCACAGTATGTTTTTGAATAATGGGTTTACTTTACAAATTAATTAGTTTTATTTGCTATTAATGGCTGCCAAATTACCACCCCTGGAGCTGTATAATAGAAAACTTCCTATTGCTGCTGCTTATTCGAATTAAATGCCTAATCCAACAAATAAATACGGAAGATTCAACTGGGCCTGATTTTAAAAACATTGAAGTTGGAATTTAAGAATAAGAAAGTAATAAGGCACCCGGTTCTAACATACTCTCACCCTCTAACCAGCATACATAAACATGCAGCTGTAGTCCTGCACCAGATTATTGGATGGTATGTAAGCAGTGTCGGGGTTGTCAGTCATCGTACTCTATATCTCTTATTATGACTGATTGGGGAATGTAAGGATATACTGTATGCCTACCCAAATATTCATTTACTGTAGCTGGTGAAGCATACTGTATTTATTCAAATCAAAATTCTCGTTAATCCCTCTCTAGTTCCTCCTCATCATAAATACCACTTTCTGTAATGTTATAATGATGTTATCCACTCCTAGACATTATGCTTTCAGGCTTATTTCCCTTTAAATACCTGCTGGTACTTTGCCAGTATTCAAGATTCTGTGTATTGTTCTGTGTTTCGAGGCTTTGAGTTCTGGCAGTGTGAGCTTCTGCTCGTGGTGTAATAAAACTCCCAGTTCTCTCCTGTTCTCAGGGAGAAGTGCCGCCCCGAGGGTTCTGGAGCGCTACCGAGCCAGGACTCAGGAGCAGACGTCACTTAACCGGGGCCTCAGCCGCTCCATGGGCTCTCTGCCAATCCAGGAGCTGTTGAAGGGGGATGAGGGAGCTGCCCTTCAGTATTCTCTTTCTGACTATCACACCAACTCTGAATCCCCCACAGAACTCTACCCCAAATCTCCCTCACTCCAGCACCAGCACTCCTATCCCTATCTGCATCCCCTTCACCCCCAGCAAAAGGGCCGGCCTGTGGAACTGGATCGAAGGTCTTTACCCTTCCGCAGTGGGGACCTGGGCCCTAGTCAGGCCAAGAAGACCTGGGCTTCCTCTGTGGACTTGGCCTACATTGACCCAGAGGCTCTTCGTTTCGGGGCTTTGGAGGATGCGCGGAGGGGCAGCAGTGCCATAAGTACCCATTCCATTGGGCGGCACAAATCGCCCTTGCAGGCATCCAGGGGGAGGGATTCTCACTACTCTGAGTTTGGCGGGCTGAAGAGTAGGAAGCCTCATCACCACTCAGACCTTTCGGTAGGCTCAGGCCTTACTGGTGCCTATGACAGGATAAAAGAGAAACAGAGGAAACTTCAGGTGCTAAGGCAAGCAGTGGATGGTGAGTACACTACATAAATGTGCAGTAAAGAGGAGTTGTTTTCAGTCGCAACACTGAGATACCTTTGCTCTTAAGTTTTGATTCAAGTCCTTAGGGTTGACTGAGAAGTGGTACGTGCTTATGTCAGAGAACTTCCTTGTGAAGTTTACAAAGCGTGTCTCATGCTACAAGTATGTAAATCAAAGTGGTATGTTGTTTGGCTTGCTTAGGACTTGCCTCTTAAGACAGCAGTATGCTTTATCGAAAGTGCTTGTTGGATTGGTTGAAAAGCTTTAGAAAACCCCTGAGTTCGACCAACACGTCGTTGTCAAATGTTTATTAACTATGTTGATTACACACAAACAATACCTGGTGTCCAATATGAGACTAAGAAGCTTAAACCTTCTTTCCTTTTAGTTTTTCCTCATTGAAGCAAAATTTACGCACAACAATCACTTGGTCATAAATATTGCAGGATAATGGGATATTGGTGACAGGTCTGAGCATGGTCATGTGTCATTTGTGTGTAATGTGTGGTGCCAGTAGTTTGTCAGAACATGTTGTGAGTGGCCTCCAGAGTTTAAAGCTACTACATCGATGTTATGTGTGAGGTGGCCCACAATTTCAAAACTGGAAAATCCCTCAGAAGCTTTAGTCTGTTACTGAGACAATAATATAATCCTCAGTAAAATATAGCTTTTTGAGTGGTGTCATTACATATGTGCCGTTATATACACGTCAAACTGGGTGGTACAATGAATTCACCAGGCAATAAAAGGGGGTACGGCAGCTTGGGTGAAAATACTGCAGGGAGCCATCAGCTGTGACAGCGATGGCATGATGTGAGCAGACACCTGGACTAGTTGCAGGTTGTGTCCATCTGTAACTACCATGTGGGATGGGACCTGGGTGCTGGCTTGAATGAAGTCTCGTTGGTGGTGGCTGTGCAGCAGTGTTTAGACAGAATGTATGAGTCACTGGTACAGAGGTTTCCAAATGGCTGATTCTAATTACAGGCCAGTTTAATTCTAGCCTGCTGCTAACTGTCACACATGCTATACAGCCAAGTCCCTTACTCTTTTTTTAAATTTATTTTATTATTCTAATGTGACAGTAAACACACAGATAAGTACACATACGTGCAAGGTATTTACAGACTCAAAAAAAAACAATCTTCGTATAATCACATGCTAAGACCGAGCACACACAACACAATTGTTTAACGCCTCCGCAGTCAGCCCCAAGAGCTTTAAGTTTCCCTCAGGAGCTCATTGAATTCTTAGTAAAGTCTCCATAGGCAGGCTAGTTTTGTGCAGCAAGTCACAAGTGGTTATATGGGCCTGCTGGCCATATGGGGACAGTGGAGGAGCATGAGGGATCAATGGTTTCATATAATAAACCACTGTCTTCTACTTCTTCTCCCCTTTCCTCCTCCCGCTGGTTTCCCATCCTCGCCACTCTCCAGCTCCCTCCTCTCTGCTTTTCTGGCAGCTATTTTTAATGTTGACCGAGCCACCAACCAACGGCATTCTTCTCCTCAAGTGTGGCTTTTTATCCCCAGTAAATCCTGCCTTCCTTTCCTTCCCTCCCCTTTTGCCTCTTGCTGTTTGTAATCATAGGCACTTGGCATTTTTTATTTCATATGATGGTGTGAAGAGAGGAGCTGAGCTGCTCTCAGAGTGTCAGAACAAGACAATTAGAATGGTGGGTAGCCCTCGTCTATTCGTCTATATCGTCTATTTTCCCACTTATTACACTGCGCGCGTGTGTGTGTGTGTGTTTGTTTGCTCAGAGAAGATTGAAAGGATAATTTTTTCTGTCAGTAGCTTCTGATTAATATTAAATTATGGTTGATTTTAGACACCACGCTGACGCAAAGAAATGTTTACTCCCATCAAAACTCTACTTAGATTGACTATGAAGTCTGAGCCAAAATATTTTTGTATTCCATCTTAGAGCTATTTTGCTATAGTATGAATGGGGCCTAATTGAGCACAGACCATTTTGCAGGGCCTCGTGGATGTGTTACTTGGCAGAGAGACCTCCTTTTCTTTTTTTTTCCCTTACTTTTTTCTGTTCTTTCCTGCAGGAAAGTGATGGCGCAGCAGTGGTCAGTGCTCTCAGGTTTCACCCAGTTACACACTACTTCTCTGCCGTGTGTGTGTGTGTGTGTGTGTGTGTGTGTGTGTGTGTGTGTGTGTGTGTGTGTGTGTGTGTGTGTGTGTGTGTGT